>CACSLK010017224.1:656271-677825 GCA_902706635.1 Striga hermonthica | reverse complement strand
TAAAGAAGTAATTTTGTTTGCTGAAATGTATTTGGAGGATGGCTACGGTTACGTGCTTACTACTCTGTCACGCGTGCTTCCTCAAGCTAAGCGTAATGCTCTCTATCTTTTTACCTGCTTTAAATAATAATTGTTTTTCCCGTATCTTTTTTTAATGCATGCAATGCAATCATCATCCGCATTGAGAAATCTAAAACCAGCGGTGTATAAAATTTTCTCCTAACGTGTCATCATCACATATAGTTGTTGCAGTTACAGAGTTGGGTTTTATTCATCTGCGTTATTTTAAGATTGCCCTAAATACTTCGATTTTATTTGTTTGATGCAGAAATTGGATGTGCCTATTGCCCTGCAAGCATTGTACATCCACGTTTCGATTGTTTTAATTAGAAATTTGGAGCTGAATATCCTGAAACTTGAAAGACAAATCTGTATTTATCTATTAAGGTGATGTTTTGCTGTACCAACACATTTGGTGGACCCACACTGTTTTAATTTGTGGACTGAGCTGAGCTGAGCTGAGCTGAGGGACTCTGCTACTTCTGCATTTAAACTGTGTTCTAATTTGGTGTGCTTTGTGGGCTGACTTGTAGTACTCTGCTGGTTAAGTTTTATTTCCAATATAACTAGTTGCCGATGCAAATAATTTTTTTTTTATGTTGTATATCCAATATATATATAATAGTTGCCATGCAAATAATTTTTTTTATGTTGTATATATTTGTATTATTTTTATCATAAGTTAGACAATGAGTCATATTTCATAAATTTTATCATAAGTAGAAATGAAATGAACGATACAAATATAAGCTGCCTAACTTACATATTAGTATTTATATGGATTGCAATAATAAGTTTTTTTGCAATCTTGATGGATTTTGACCAACTGGTACTGCTGCCCGTGCATTTGCACGGGACATATAAAAAGAAAATTGGAGGCAAAAGATGAAGCATATATAGCACAAATAACAATTCTATAGAGCATCTGTATCAATGAGAAAAAATATTAAGTCGTACAAAACAATTATGTAATATTCGATACTTATTTACATATTTCGTTTTGTGAGTACGCGCTAAATTTATCATTATAACCAAAATTATATATATTTTTTATTTATTTGTAAAAGTTAATATGCTTTTTTTTCTCATCACATATTAATATTTTCAATGATACATGTATAATTAAAACCATATATCAAAAATATAAATGTTCACATTAATAAATGTAGGATTTAAAGGACTATTGAATTGTTATTATTGTTTTTATGTTTCTTGTTTTGTAATAGATGATACTGTATTTGAAAGTGAAACGTATATTTTTAATTTGAGTGCGCGAAATATAGTACGAATTAAAACAAGAACTGTAGAATGCGGAAACAATAAACCGAAGATTTTAAAAACTCTTCAGGGAAGCGTCCCACTTCCCCTCAGAGCTCTTTCATTGATAAACCGTTTACACTTGTATAGTTTGGACTTATACGACTCGAACTCCCTTCTAGTCTTAGCCACAACTACACACGATCCTATCAACTACTTCTCCGGCCACGTCCCGTGGACTTTACACACTCGAATTCCTCGAGCAAAACCCAGTACTTAATCCCTAAGCACTAAAATAAAGTGTTTGTAAAAGAAAAGAAACAAAACGAGTTCAATTTTTCAGCAATGTAAGAACGCTGAAAAACTGGACCGAATAAAATAAAAATAATAGAAACTCTCAAACACTCAATTGAAGCTGATGAATAATGAACTCGATTTGCAGCACCTCTCTTATCTTCAATTGATTGCTTGAGTAGGCTTATATACAACCTCCTTAAGGTAAGGAGTCTTCACAGTTCTTCCTTTACCTTTTAGGAGTCAATTTCCTTCTCAATTGATTCTTTTCTGATTTGGACGAAATCCTCCATGTAAGGTAAGTTTTCTTGATGTAGAAATCGTGTATGTGATTTGGAGATCTTCAGAATTGAGCTTCCAATAAAATCTTGCGTTCTCGGAATCTAGTAAGAACATGACTTTCCAAAATTAGCCGATCTTCCAAATCTTCAAAGATCTTGTGGTGAATCTTTCCAAATCCTCCTTAGATCTTCTCATGAACGTCCAGAACTCTTCTTGTATGGAAAGCTCATCCTTTCATAGTCCTTGCCACCTATTCCTTGTCCTACAAGAAAAATAGAACTAATTATGGCATGTGGCATATATGGTAAGTAAATATATAAGATATATATTATGTAATCCTTCTCCTAAAGGATTAGGATGTTGAGTCAAAGAAAGTGGGCTGCGCCCATTTCAGTTGAAACAGCAAAAAGAAAAAAAAATTGCTGAAGGCTTTTTCAATTCTGGCTGAAAACGTGTGCAGCAGCCATTTGCTCATTTTGTTCACACTAATTAGTACACAAATGTGGAAAAAAATATGTGTACTCTTCCTCTATAAATAGAGGAGCAAACCTGATGGACAAACACACCAAATACAAGAAACAACAATACAGAGAGAGAAAGAAAAAGAGAGAAAACACAAAGCGAAAATTTTAGCTTTTGTGTGTATTTGTGTTGTGAGTTGTGAGTGAGTTTGCGAGTGTTTTGTAAACACGAGTGTTTTCTTTTTTCCTAATAAAATATCTGCAGTAGTCCGGAGACGTAGGCATTATTGGCCGAACTCCGTTATCAATTTGGTGTGTCCAATTTTTCTTTTTTATTTCACTTTTATTGATCCGACTTCATGGAAATTTCAGCGTATTTTTCCCAACAACTGGTATCAGAGCCAGATTGTTAATTCTGTATTTTTTTTTGTGTGTCGGTTACTATTCCGTGAATAGTGAAAAACGGGAATAGTGCCAAATTTGTCGGCGCTACAAATTTATCTACCGACGTGTTCTGAAACACGGTAGTTCACAAAAATTACAGAAACGATCCGGCAGAGAAGTCAGATCAGATACGAAGTGATGGCTGCAGACGAAGGAAAAATGAAAATCGAAAAGTTCGATGGTGCGGACTTTGGCTTCTGGAAGATGCATATCGAGGATTATCTGTACCAGAAGAATATGTATCAACCACTCACGGGAAAGAAGCCAGAAGACATGAAGGAGGAAGAATGGATTCTCCTTGACAGACAGGTCCTTGGAGCCATTCGGCTGACGTTATCCCATAATGTTGCTTTTAACATTGCGAAAGAAAAGACGACAGCAGGCCTCATGAAGGCTCTTTCCAACATGTACGAGAAACCATCAGCCTCAAACAAAGTTCATTTGATGAGGCGATTGTTCAACTTGCGTATGACCGAGGGTGCTTCGGTGGCACATCATCTCAATGAGCTCAACACCGTTACAACTCAGTTGAGTTCAGTTGAGATCGAGTTCGATGATGAAGTACGGGCTTTATACTTTTGTCTTCCCTACCAGAAAGTTGGAATGCTACGGTCACGGCTGTGAGTAGCTCGTCGAGAAGCAATAAGTTGAGATTTGATGATGTCCAAAATTTGGTTCTCAGTGAAGAGATCCGATGGAGGGAGTCGGGTGAACCATCAACCTCTTCTGTATTGCATACAGAGTCGAGAGGAAGAAGTTCAACCAAAGAAAGCAGACATATCAAATCAAAGGGAAGAAGATCCAGTTCCAGAAATCATCGTGGTTCCAAAAACTCGAAGTCGCGAGTGCTGGAATTGTGGGAAAACCGGGCACTACAGAAACCAGTGCAAGAGTGCACCAAAGAGTCAGGAGGCAAAAGAAGAGGCAAATGTTGCTTCAGTCTCAGGAGGAGACTTACTGATATGTTCTTTGGAGAACACAGAAGAGTCTTGGGTGTTAGACTCTGGAGCATCCTTTCATGCTACCTCACAGAAGGAACTATTCGAAAACTATGTTCCTGGAAATCTTGGTAAGGTTTACCTTGGTAATGAGCAATAATGTGAGGTTATAGGCAAAGGTGCGATAAAAATCAAGTTGAACGGGTCTGTATGGGAATTGAAAAACGTAAGACATATTCCCGACCTAACGAAGAATTTAATCTCGGTGGGCCAGCTAGCCAGTGAAGGCTACACGACAATCTTCCACGGAGACGATTGGAAGATTTCAAAGGGTGCGATGACAATTGCTCGAGGCAAAAAGAGTGGTACTCTTTACAAGACAACAGGAGCATGTCATCTGATTGCAGTTGCAGCAAAAGAAAGTCCCAATCTATGGCACCAAAGACTTGGGTATATGAGTGAAAAGGGGATGAAGATCATTCACTCAAAAGGAAAATTACCAGGCCTTCAGTCAATAGAAATTGACATGTGTGAAGATTGTATACTTGGAAAGCATGAAAGAGTCAGCTTTCAGACAAGTAGAAGAACCCCAAAGAAGGAGAAGCTTGAGCTTATCCACTCAGATGTTTGGGGCCCAACGACTGTCCCATCCGGTAGTGGGAAGCAATACTTCGTGACCTTTATCGATGATCACTCCAGAAAAGTATGGGTTTACTTTCTGAAACACAAGTCAGAAGTATTTAAAGCTTTCAAGATTTGGAAAGCTATGGTGGAAAATGAGACAGGCTTAAAGATCAAGAAGCTCAAATCCGACAATGGTGGTGAATACGTAACCACCAGATTCAAGAAATTTTGCTATGAGCACGGGATCAGAATGGAGAGAACCGTGCCTGGTACGCCTCAACACAATGGTGTAGCTGAGCGTATGAATCGAACGTTGACTGAAAAAGCCAGAAGCTTGCGGATGCAGTCAGGCTTACCGAAGGAGTTCTGGGCAGAAGCAGTCAACACAGCAACTTACTTGGTCAACCGAAGTCCATCGGTACCATTGGATTACAAGTTACCAAAAGAGGTATGGAGCGGAAAAGAAGTAAAACTCTCACATCTTAGAGTTTTCGGGTGTGTAGCATATGTGCACATCAGTGATCAAGGCAGAAACAAACTTGATCCAAAATCAAAGAAATGTACTTTCCTTGGTTATGGTGAAGATGAGTTTGGCTACCGTTTATGGGATGATGAAACCAAAAAGATGATTCGCAGCAGAGATGTCATCTTTAATGAAAGACTGATGTACAAGGACCGACATAACACAAGTGCCAGCAACTCAGAAGCGAGTGGGTCAGTTTATGCAGAGGTGGAAGATATCCCAGACATTCCTGTAATAAGGAATCCTCGGTCAGAGGAATCAAATGAAGAAAGCGATGAGCAATCAGAAGCTTCAACTCCAGCTCTTGTATTGAGAAGGTCCTCTCGGCCCCATGTGCCTAACAGGAGATACATGGACTACATGTTGTTAACTGATGCGAGCAAGTGGGAGCTTGCCATGAAGGACGAGATGAAGTCCTTGATCTCAAATCAGACATGAGAACTAGTCAAGTTACCCAAGGGAAAGAAAGCGCTTCACAACAAATGGGTGTATCGGGTGAAGGAAGACCATGATGTTTCCAAGAGATACAAAGCCCGACTGGTTGTCAAAGTATTTCAGCAGAAAGAAGGAGTTGACTATACTGAAATCTTTGCTCCAGTTGTAAAGCTCAATACTATCAGGACTGTGTTAAGTATTGTGGCTAGTGAAGAGCTCTATCTAGAGCAATTAGACGTGAAGACTGCATTTCTTCACGGAGACCTAGATGAGTAGATCTATATGCACCAGCCTGAAGGTTTTTCAGAAGAAAAGAAGGATATGGTGTGCAAATTGAAGAAGGGCTTATACGGCCTTAAACAAGCTCCAAGACAGTGGTACAAAAAGTTTGAAAGTTTCATGCACAAGGAAGGCTTCCAGAAGTGCAATGCTGATCACTATTGTTTCTTCAAGAAATATGAGTCCAGCTATATCATATTGCTACTTTATGTCGATGACATGTTAGTAGCAGGATCAAATATGGAAGACATCAGAAAGTTGTCAAAAGTATTTGACATGAAGGACTTAGGCCCAGCGAAGAAGATTCTTGGAATGCAAATCACGAGAGATAAGCAAAAGGGAGTTTTGCAGTTATCTCAGGCAGAGTACATCAACCGTGTTTTGCAGAGATTTAACATGGACAAGGCCAAACCAGCCAGTACACCTTTGGCCAGCCATTTTCGTCTATCCAATGATCAGTCTCCTCAAACAAAAGAAGAAGAAGAGTTCATGGCTAAGATTCCTTATGCTTCAGCCATTAGAAGTTTGATGTACGCGATGGTCTGTACGAGGCCAGACATTGGCCATGCAGTGGGAATTGTGAGCAGGTTTATGTCAAAACCAAGAAAAGCTCACTGGGAAGCAGTCAAATGGATTTTGAGATATCTACGAGGCACAACAGAAAAATGTCTGTATTTTAGAAAAGGAGATCTAAAGTTACAGGGCTACGTAGATGCAGACTTTGGAGGTGAAGTTGATCACCGTAGAAGCACCACCGGTTATGTTTTCACTGTCGGAGCTACAACTGTTAGTTGGATGTCGCGGATACAAAAGATTGTTGCTCTATCCACTACAGAGGCTGAGTATGTAGCAGTGACAGAAGCCAGTAAAGAATTATTATGGCTTCAAGGATTGTTAGCAGAGTTGGATTTCACTCAAAAGGAGAGTGTCTTGCACAGTGACAGCCAGAGTGCAATACATCTGGCAAAGAACTCAGTGTTTCACTCCAGAACTAAGCACATTGACATACGATATCATTTCATCAGATCTCTTCTTGAGGATGAAGTGTTGACTTTGAAGAATATTGTAGGAAGTAAGAACTCAGCAGATATGCTAACGAAGGTGGTGACCATTGACAAACTGAAGTTGTGCTCAACTTCAGTTAGCATGCTAGAATAACAGACCGGAGCAGACTACTGCAGTAATTGAGGTGTGAGGACAGATTGAAATCAGTCTTCAAGTGGGAGATTGTTAAGTCAAAGAAAGTCGGCTGCGCCCATCTCAGTTGAAACAACAAAAAGAAAAAAAAAAATTGCTGAAGGCTTTTTCAATTCTGGCTGAAAACGTGTGCAGCAGCCATTTGCTCATTTTGTTCCTAATTAGTACACAAATGTGGAAAAAAATATGTGTACTCTTCCTCTATAAATAGAGGAGCAAACCTGATGGACAAACACACCAAATACAAGAAACAACAATACAAAGAGAGAAAGAAAAAGAGAGAAAACACAAAGCGAAAATTTTAGCTTTTGTGTGTATTTGTGTTGTGAGTTGTGAGTGAGTTTGCGAGTGTTTTGTAAACACGAGTGTTTTCTTTTTTCCTAATAAAATATCTGCAGTAGTCCGGAGACGTAGGCATTATTGGCCGAACTCCGTTATCAATTTGGTGTGTCCAATTTTTCTTTTTTATTTCACTTTTATTGATCCGACTTCATGGAAATTTCAGCGTATTTTTCCCAACATAGGATTCCATAATACATACTACAATAAATATATACCATATATTATTAATAATAAATATTAGGAACTTAATTAAATCACAAGTAAATAAATAGAAAAACTTCCCTTTAATTTATTTTGCTTGCTTAACAAGAAATCTTCTAGAAAACACTTAGATTTGTCGGACACGATGCCAAACCAATGTTCTTACAATCTCCCCCTTTGGCATTCAGTTCGAAAATCGTGTTTCTTGAAGATAACCTACAAAATAAACTCAAAACAGCAAAACAATTATCTATGTTCGAACATCAGGAAGTCACCTACTCAAACACCTGCAGTGACACCTGCAGTGTAAGAACATCAGAACAGTTCCTATCAAAACAACTATGAGGACTATGATCAGAGCAATCAAAACACATCAAGCTGTCAAAACCTAAGTCAAATAGAGTGACCAATTCATCTCCCCCTGTCAGAATGGACAAAACAATCAAACAGCAAAACACACATGTTCTTACATCCTGTAGAAACATGTCAAACACAACAACAAAAAATAATCAGAAGCAAACAACTAGAACATAATCCCGAACATCTTCAGAAACATCTTATATTCTCTCCCTTTTTAGACTGAAATGCCAAAGGCAAATCTCCCCCTCAGTAAGAACATCAAATGGGAAAAAAATATAGATGACTGAAGACAAAAGACGTTGCTTGAACTGATCTCTACTCGCTGATATGTTGTCCATCTCTTCTCTAGGCCTTTGCCATCATCCAAAGTGTTTCAGAAGCACATTAGAAAATGATGCAGGAACACAAATGGTTAAACGAATAATTTATAGAGAAAGAGAAAAGAAAATGGGGTTCTCAGATTCTGAAAATGAAGATATATAGTGAGGGCAGAATGAATGAAAAATGTCAGGATGTAATGGGTAAGGTTTAAAAATCAAGGGAAAGGTCGGATACTATGCAGTAAGTACATTCCCATCAAAACTGAACACACAAACCCATTAACATACTAACACATGTGTCCAACTAATTCAAAATTAGGAAGAATAAGATTTCATCATCTAAAAATAAATTCCCTCACAAATTTTTAATGCCCAAGTAATTCAATCAAAGAAGGAAATCTTATGCAATATATGCCTAGGATGAAAAATAAAATAAAATCGCACACAAAATTCACTAGATCCATAAAATCTTTTCTTTATCAACTTAGACAAAATTGACGAAGACAGTCCGAGACCAGCTTTGAGATTCAAACTTCCCAAGGAACACACGATAAGCGGATATATGTATATACACATAGTAGTGCGAACCACAACTTCAATTTCTGCAAGAACACATGTTGTATTATTCATAGTGCGTTTCACTTAGTAACAATCACTGCAATAGTGAAAGTCAACCCCACTACTATGCACCACGATTTTAAGCAAGGATCCTACGTTTTTTTTTTTTTGGCACTACGGTTTTTATGAAGGTGACCACCTTATAACTCCGCATAAAAACATCACACAATAATATGCAATGTGTGTCACTAGCTTACGCCATTTCTCAACATTTTCTGTCCCAGACGCTCTTTTCACAGTCGATCCCGCATTGAGAAATGAACCATGTGCCAGCTATCGCTCTAGATCATTTATGAGAAGGCAGCTCTTTTTGACAAAAAAATAAAAAATACTGAAAATAAGTATGTTCCTCAGTATAGTAAGAACACGCAGCCAGTCTATGACAATCAACATCGCTCAAGTTTTCAGAAGAATCAGAACTTCAATTAAGAATCTAGTGGTGAAGAGAATGCAAAATGCAATAGCATGCCTAATGCAATATACCCTATATGCTTACAAGCAATGCGATAGATATATATACTAATAATATACAATAAAATACAATATAATATAATGGCATGCAAGCAATCAGAGAATGCATATCCCTAAGGATTTCCCTAGAGAAATAATTCTTTGAGCATCAAGGTTATGTGCTGGAACATATTTATGAACGATTAAACCATCATCAACCAAATTTCTAATAAAGTGGCAACGCATGTTAGTACGCTTAAGAGAATGTTGAACAGAATATTTGGAAATATTAGCCGCACAAGTATGGTCAGAGAAAATGTAAGTGGCTTGTACCCCAGTTCCAAATTTAAGAAAAATGTGCTTCATCCACACTTTTTCTGAACAACAAGTTTCAGCCACAAGGTTCTGATCGGTGTAAGAACATCCGTCAGACGTACTCCATTGATCAACGTCATTCACAACCCTATCAGAATCGCATTCTTTAACAATACCAGAACTCGTATCACATGAGTGAAAAGTCATATAATCAATCAAATAGCAATTATCATGCGATCTAGACCCTGTAAGAACACAGTTATTATTCCTATCTGAAAGAAACATTCATTCAAGGTGAAACTCACAGAAAAGCCTTGATCACATAATTGACTCACACTCAGCAAATTGACATTCAGGTTCTCAACCAACAAAACATTTTCAATTCTAGGAAGACCAGACATGTTCAAACATCCAATTCCCACAACTTTATTACAAGCACCATTACCAAAAGTGACAGAACCAGAACCATTAGACACAGGTACAACATCAATAAAATTCGATTTAACACCCGTCATGTGTCTAGAACATCCACTATCAAAATACCAATCACGATTAGAAGCGGATTTTGAAGCAAACAGAGATGAAAGACAAGTATGATTCTTTTTAGGAACCCAAATTTTCTGTTGCTTATGGTTCTTTACATCAACCTTCAGTTTTGGTGTCTTCATTGGAACACCAGCGGGATTCCAGTCATTTATTCTTCCTGCATGCAAATCATTAAGCATCCTATAGCATCTAGGACGAATATGACCGAGAACACCACAGTAATGACAAGTAGGAATGAAATTTTTCACAAAACGTTTACGGTGTTCTTTCACAGAAACCTGATCAACCTTACCATCAGAGTTGGAACCTTCTTTCACAAAAGTTAGAGAGGACTTACTCAGAGTCGTGCTTGGTTCACCCACTTTACCTTTCAGTTTCTAATTGGAGGAGTTCTTACTCTGGTCTGAACACGCAATCTGATGACTCAACTTTTGAACTTCAGCAAATGAGGACTTTGGCTTATTGATCATTTTGACAATCTCTTCACTCTTGTTGAGCTTTTGTTCCAAGGTTGAACAATGGCTTCGAAGAGTCACATGTTCTTCCATCACACGAATGAGTTCCCCTTTAAGAATAGCAATCTCAGTTTCTCTTTCACCTACACGACTCTGCACAGCAAACAACTCATTACGCAAGGATTCAATGGTAAAATTTTGTTCATCACTTGCCTGTTTGCTAAGTTTGTCTCCATGTTCCACCAATGCGAGCTTGGCAAGGCAACTGTTGAGATCCTTGTCTTGCTTCCCGATGTGAAGATCGGATTTGATGAGCTTTTCGTTTAGATCAACGGTCATCACTCTCATCTTCTGGAGTTCATCCTTGAGATACGTAATCTCTTTTTCACGTTCAGCAGACCGATGTTCCAACAGGTTCATTCTTCCTTTTTGAGCTTGGTATTTCTTGATGATTTCTACAGCTTTGAGACACTTCTCTATGGCATATTTGTGGAGTTCTAGGTTCTCCTCAGCAGGATCAGAGAACTCCTCAGATTCAGCATCGCTTAGGTTCTTTGCGTAAGAACATGCATCAGATTCAACATCAGTAAGATGCACAGAGGATGTAAAACAGTTATATTCACTAAGAAGACATTTAACAAAGTTATTAGAATAGTGAAAATTTTCAGTCTTCTCAGATTCTTCATTCTCCTCATCACTGCAGTCGGACCACGTTGCCTTGTAGACCTTGTTCTTTCTCTTGAAGTTTGGACATTCCTTCTGAAAGTGACCGAACCCTTTGCATTCCCGACACCGATCCCTTTCAACTCCTTGGTCGATGTTCTGAAGCTTGTTATGTTGTACGTTGGGACCTCGCTCACCAAGTTGCTGAAACGTGTTCTTACCACCTTCAGAGGGCTTGTTTCCTTGAAACCTTATCTTCTGTAATTTCTTCAGCTTTGAGGCATTTTTAGTAAGAAAGGTAAGGGCCTTCATGATCTCATCAGCATCAAAGGATTCTTCATCTGATTCTTCATCTTCAGCAACTGCAGTACGAACCTTGGCTTTTAACGCTAAGCCTTTCCCTTTGCTTATTCTCATCGAGTCAAAACCATGGTTGATTTCAAAGGTACGCAATTCACCGAGAAGGTCATCAATGCCCAGCTTTTGAATTCTCTGAAAACTCTCCAAAGCTATGATCTTAATTCCAAATCTATCTGGTAGAGTTCTCATTAACTTCTGCACTTGTCTTGCTTCTGGAACCGGTTCACCAAGCATTGCGCTTTGGTTTACTAGATCGCAGAAACGGGCATAGTACATGTCAATAGTTTCATCATCCCTCATGCGAATCTCATCAAGCTCAGTAGAAACTCTTTGGAGCTTTGAGGTTTTCACCGCGTTTGTACCTTCAAATTGTCTTTCCAAGATCCTCCAAGCTTCTTGAGCGGTTTTGCACTGGATGATTATTTTGTGACGAGTGGGATCTACAGCAGACATGATAGCATATAGAGCCCGAAAATTAGCTTCTTCGGCTAGTCTTTCATCATCAGTCCAAATACCCCTTGGTTTTTCAACCAGAACTTTTGTAGCTGAAGTTGACGACTTTCCATCCGAGGACTCACCTCCCTTAGACTCAGCAGGAACTTTTTCCATGAGAGATAACGTCCAACCAGATTCAACGGCCTGCCACGTGCCTTTACCAAGAGATCGAAGAAAGATCAACATCATGGATTTCCAGTATGCATAGTTAGAACCATCAAGAAACGGAGGGCGCAAAACGGACATCCAATTGTGACTCATGGTGACCGACACACAGTCCCAAAGATCTTTATCCCGTAGTTAGAACAGGAACACTGCTCTGGTGCCAATTGAAACGTACATTTTTAATTTGAGTGCGCGAAATATAGTACGAACTAAAACAAGAACTGTAGAATGCGGAAGCAATAAACCGAAGATTTAAAAAACTCTTCAGGGAAGCGTCGCACTTCCCCTCAGAGCTCTTTCATTGATAAACCGTTCACACTTGTATAGTTTGGACTTATACGACTCGAACTCCCTTCTAGTCTTAGCCACAACTACACACGATCCTATCAACTACTTCTCCGGCCACGTCCCGTGGACGTTACACACTCGAATTCCTCGAGCAAAACCCAGTACTTAATCCCTAAGCACTAAAATAAAGTGTTTGTAAAAGAAAATAAACAAAACGAGTTCAGTTCTTCAGCAATGTAAGAACGTTGAAAAACTGGACCGAATAAAATAAAAATAATAGAAACTTTCAAACACTCAATTGAAGCTGATGAATAATGAACTCGATTTGCAGCACCTCTCTTATCTTCAATTGATTGCTTGAGTAGCTTATATACAACCTCCTTAAGGTAAGGAGTTTTCACAGTTCTTCATTTACCTTTTAGGAGTCAATTTCCTTCTCAATTGATTTTTTTCTGATTTGGACGAAATCCTCCATGTAAGGTAAGTTTTCTTGATGTAGAAATCGTGTATGTGATTCGGAGATCTTCAGAATTGAGCTTCCAATGGAATCTTGCGTTTTCAGAATCTGGTAAGAACATGACTTTCCAAAATTAGCCGATCTTCCAAATCTTCAAAGATCTTGTGGTGAATCTTTCCAAATCCTCCTTAGATCTTCTCATGAACGTCCAGAACTCTTCTTGTATGGAAAGCTCATCTTTTCATAGTCCTTGCCACCTATTCCTTGTCCTACAAGAAAAATAGAACTAATTATGGCATATGGCATATATGGTAAGTAAATATATAAGATATATATTATGTAATCCTTCTCCTAAAGGATTAGGATTCCATAATACATACTACAATAAATATATACCATATATTATTAATAATAAATATTAGGAACTTAATTAAATCACAAGTAAATAAATAGAAAAACTTCCATTTAATTTATTTTGCTTGCTTAACAAGAAATCTTCTAGAAAACACTTAGGTTTGTCGGACACAATGCCAAACCAATGTTCTTACAGAAAGATATATGGTATCGGCAGAAAAAATATTATATAAAGTTGAATTAACATTCTATTTAGTATATATCAAGTTGAAATATATACTGTTAAATTTTGAAATCCAAAATCAATTATACCGTGGCTGATGTCAATTTCGATTTTGTTGAGGGATTCTGATATCATTTAAGTTTATTTTTTCTTTTAATTATTAATTTTTGTTTTTTATGTACTTTCTCATGATATATAATAGTCATTTAATTAGTAAATAATAGTTAGTAGTTTTACATATAACTATAACAGTACCCGTGTATTATACGGGTGTTTGTTAAAAAATTATTTTTAAATTTTAAAATTAATGAAAAAAATTATTTTAAAGTTTAGTTATTGCTTTACAAAAAAAAAATACTATTATATATTTTAGAATGACACTTGTTACTTTTTTAATTGATAAATAATTTTATTTTTCTAATATTAATATTAAAAAACAATTTTATTATTGTTATAAAAATAAATATAATTTATTTTTTTATAAATGTAATAGGGTTAATTCGAAGATCAGCAATATATGATTAATTTGTTATATTATATATGTAAAATTGATAAAAAAAAATACAAAAGTAATTAACTTTTAAAACACATTTAGAATTCAGTGGTTATATAATAAGAAATAATGTTAAAATACAATTAATACATGTAACATGACCATAAATAATCGACATATTTTTTTATTATTGGGACCTAATTATTTTTAAATTGAAAATAAATTAAAATCTATTCGAGCCTAATAACGAAATATGTAATTTTGTTATATAGGATCTCGAAGCATGTGAGTCTGTCACTTAAGCTCAGCACGTTTGAATTAATATATAGGCGGATATTTCAAACTTCGTAAAACTTTATGGTTCTCATGTATAATATATATATTTTGAATATAGTTATTAATTGATTATTCTTGATGAAAATGATCACTTTGATAGCCCAATATAATTTTTTAGGATTGAATCCAACACTTATGGATGAGTCAAAGTCCATTATAATTCAGTAGGATTGAATCTGACACTTATGGATGATTCTGTTATGAGCTACTATTGATAAAATATAATTTTTTTTTTCCTTCTTTTAACAATTCGTAATAAAAATTATATAAGATATAGAAATTCAGTCATAAAAATCAATTTCGGTATATAATTGATGATTTTAATATAAATTTAATTGACAAATCAACTACAAACCAAAACTATCTGATTTTTTTGTTACAAATCCATGCCAATTATTTTGAGATCATATAGTAATTAAAATCGAATTCGAAATATTTATTCCATTTATTTATTGCATTACTAATGTCATACATAATAATATTATATACAATATATATTAAATCATATTAAAAAATGAATTACAACAAAACAATTCTTATATATAATTCACATTTCCACATATATATATAGCTACTGAAAAATTATTGTGAACTAACTGCCAATTTTGAAGACATAAAACCCCTATAAAAATGTAACACTGTCGATTTCATTTCTTATTTTTAAATTTCTGTTTTTATTTTTTTCCTTTATTTCAGAAAAATGCAGTTCTTTTGGTTAAATTTAAAATCATTTATATTTATTTTCTCTGTTAATTCATTAATCTTTAGTATTTTTGGTGGATTAATTAATCTACCAAATAAGAACAATTCAATTTCAGCCTTCATAGTATTTGGAGATTCAAACTTTGATACTGGCAACAATAATTACATAGTAACAATAGCCAGAGCCAATTTTCAGCCTTATGGTCAGGATTTTATGGGAGGGCAGCCCACTGGAAGATTTTCTAATGGAAAAGTTTCATCAGATCTTTTTGGTATGCATGGGCTCGACTTTTGTAATACGTTTTTTTTTTTACGTAAATGCACGTTTATGTTATGAAATTTCATACTTTTATTTATTTTTGATATATGATATTTCGATTTGATAGATGTGTGTGTGTATATATGTATATATGCTAAAATATAATATTTTTGTTCATATATATATATATATATTTTTTTTTTCAATATATGATATTTCAGTATGAAAATATGTGTGTTTTTTTTTCTTCATACTCAAATGAAATATTTCAAAAAAATAAAAAAACAAAACAACTTCGCTTTTGTACGTCAAATGGAAATGCGCATTTTATGTTCGAAAAGTATGATATTTCATAACAGAATAACACAATGTTGTGATGATTTTGAAATGTATGGTCCTTTCCACATTTAAAGTGTGACTATCAGTTTTGACAATTAAATATTTTCTAATTATATTAGTTTTTTATTTAATAATAATAATAATAATAATATCATAATAATAATAATAATAATAATTAATTGCAGCTGAGAAGTTGGGAATTAAGCCAGTTTTGCCTGCATATCTTGATCCAAATTTACAAGATGAAGATATCTTAACTGGGGTGTCCTTTGCGTCTGGAGCTTCAGGATATGATCCTATAACATCTAAGCTCACGGTATTTTTATTTTTATTTTTATAGTTTTGTTTTCAATATCAATTGATTTTTAATGTCATATATTGCAAATTGGGAAAATTGCAGTTTTTTGTCTACAAATTGTTCTCATTTTTGTTTTGCAGTTCGAAATTGGTCCAATAACTATTTATCTAAAAAATAAAAGAGTAATTGGATCAATTTTGGAGCAAATAACTGCTGGATTCAGGCGTTCGAACTCGGAATTGAATCAATTGCTAATATTGAAAAGCTATCGGACCAATTTCGAACCCCAATAAATAATGAGAGACGGTCTAATTTAATTGACCAAACTACAATTTTCTCATTCCATTACAATTAAATAGAGTATGTTGCGAATTCAAATTTGAGAATTGTACCTCTCAGCCAACTAGGTTTCATATTTTTCAGAGAGTTAGTCAATCTAGTTGAAAAATTAGTCGATAGTTGATAAGTTGGTTGAAAGTTTTAGGAGTGAATAATCACAAACTTATATTTGATAAGTTATGTATAAATAATTAGCTAATATAATAGAAAAAAACGTTTGGTAAAATTAATCGTTAAGTCAGCTAAAATTTTTTATTGGTTTATTTATTTTTTATTTTTTTAATGCTAGCTAAAAGAAAAAGATAGGTTCCAACTTTTGTAAAATATTTGTTATACTACCAAATCAATTTTGAATATCCAATTCAAAATTTGAATATAAGAAACTGTTATGGAGTCATTGGATGACAAGATTTATGGAGCCATTTACAATTATTTACAAATAATGTACTGACACATGTCCTACAATAAATACACTTTGGACATATATCAGTGCATCTAGTTATAGATGACTCGATAAGAGAATCATTCGCTGGATCCATAGAATTTATTAAGAAGTTTATAAGCGAATCAAATAAACTACAAATCAACTTACGGTACTCATCAAATACAACATAAATCTTGACTAATTATTTTTTTATTAAATCAAATTTATTTGAATGTAGAAGTTTATAAGTTAACTAAATAAAGTATATTGCAATCTTTTTTTTTTTAATCTATTTAATTAGTTTGACACATGCAGTCAACAATTTCATTAAGTGATCAGATTGAAATGTTCAAAGAATACACAACAAGGCTCAAGAAAATAGTTGGGGAGGAAAAATCATCTCAAATTGTGAGGGAAAGTCTGATTGCATTGATTACTGGCAGCAATGACTTAACGTTTACATATTTTCTTACACTTGAAAGAAGGACTCATTACGACATTCCTTCTTACATCGACCTATTGCTCAACTTTGCTATCACCTTCATCGAGGTAAGTGAAATGTAAAGGTCTAATGGTTAGACGGGTCGATTTATCGTGTTTCTGAAACAAAAAAGTATGATTATATTATGAAATCACGTACTTTTGTTCGAGTTATTTTCCAAATCACACATGGTTTTCCTTAGAAATTATTTTAAGAACGTAAATGATATCGTTAGGCCGCCTAATCGCTAAACGATTATACTTCCTTAATGGAAATGTATTTTTATAGTATGAGATGTCATATATAGCGTTTTATACTATTTTTTAACTAAGCCATTTTAGTTTGAAAATATTTAAATATATTGAAAAAACAAAAATGCTGGTGTTGGGTTGTCTAACCGTTAGACAACCATACATTTCCACAAAAAAAAAAAATATGTATTCTATGATCGAATATCACACTTTTGTTTAATTATCGCATATTTTTAAAGTATGACATTTCAGTACAGAAGTATGTAAATTTATTGACAGGGTATGACCGTCCAATCATAACTACCTAACACAAGACATACCGTTTGAAAAAAATATAAATAAAATGACTTCAGATTGTGTAACTGCATCATTATTATTTCAAAAAAAAATAAAAATAAAAAATAAAATAATAAAAATAAAAATGCATGCTCTTATGAACCCTACTCATGATTATATAGGAGCTGTACGACTTGGGGGTGCGTCGGATCGGAATTTTTGGTTTGCCGCCTATAGGGTGGATGCCGTCACAACGAACTTTATGGGGAGGACTCAAACGAAAACCTGTTAATGAATACAACCAAATTGCGGAATTATTCAACACAAAGTTGTCAGATGAACTAGGCTCGCTCAATAAACAATACCCTGAAGCTAAGATTATTTATGTGGACGTTTACAATCCCGCTCTTGATATTATTCAAAACCCGAAAAAATATGGTACGTGCTCATCGCATATATATTTCCGATAGTATTTTTTTCTTTCTTATGAATTAGAATAAACTCAAGAGTAATATCTATAATGTCACAGGCACCAGCCTAACATTTTTTATTTTGGAAAGTGTGGAGAATTTGTGTAGTTTTGATACTTGATGGAGTAATAATCAAATTGAGGTGTACTTAATTTTGATATCTAATTGACAACTTGAATACGTGCCACATAACTTGAGGCTGCCGAGACGGGTTGAGTCGTCATACTTTTTGTACAACGAAATGTCATACTTTAGTTTCGTATAAAAGTTATGTTGTGCATATATTATTGATAGATGTGTTTATCTGTCTATCTAACAATTAGAACTGTCTGACATTAGTCCTATTGACTTGAAATTTATGACAGGCTTCGAGATTGCCGATAAGGGATGCTGCGGAACAGGGTTATTCGAAGTGGGTTTTCTTTGCAAATCCGCGTGTGGTAATGTATCTGAATACATATTTTGGGACAGTTTTCATCCAACTGAGAAAGTGTACAGAATTCTTGTACAACATGTTCTAGATCAATACCTCACCAACTTCATATGAGGAAGCTCACTCTTGTAGATGGCTCTAATTAAAATATAATGTTCAGTATTTTCATCACATGTAAAGTACTAAAATATCATAAATCGATTTTATTGGCATCAATAAGAAGTAAAAATTTACATTTACGAGGTTCTGTTGACATGTGATGAGTGTTAATGTTCTATTGACATGTACCAAAATGTTTTCTAAACAGTCATCAGATTCTATATTGAATTCTATAGAAAATATGTTCAATTATAGTCCCGTTATTGTAGGTGTGTCATAAGATTGCTCTAAAATTTAATTATTCATTTGGATCTAAAGGTTATATGGTAGTCAAATTGGACCTTGAAAAAGCATTTGGCAGGGTTGAATGGGGGTGTATTCATGTGATTTTAACAAAGATGGGCTTTCATAAGAGGGTTGTGCAATGGATTATGGCATGTATCTCTTCTGCTACATTTTCTTTCAAAATTAATGGCAGGGTTAAAGACTATGTTTCTGCTACCAGAGGTCTTAGACAGGGGGACCCATTATCCCCTCATCTTTTTATCTTAGTAGCATAAATTTTTTCTAAACTCCTGTACTCTGAAGAGTCAAAAGAAAATTTTAAAGCCCTTAAAATCTCAAGACCAGGTCCTTCAATATCACATTTGCTTTTTGCTGATGATGCTCTTGGTTTATGTGTGTTGCTAACAATCACCATGCTACTCTTCTCCTGCATCTGCTTGATATCTATAAAAAGTTCACAGGGCAGAAGGTCAATCTGAATAAATCCTCAATCTTTTTTTTAGCAAAAATTGTTCTCCAGCTCTTAAAGAGAGCATATGTAACCAGCTCATGGGTATCCAGATGCACAATTCTGCAAGATATATGGGACTCCCATTGGGTATTGGTAGATCAAAGAAATATGTTTTTGAATTTGTCATCAAGGCTGTAAGATCTAAGCTGATTAATTGGAAGAATAATTTTCTCTCAACTGCTGGAAAAGAAGTCCTAATAAAAGTTGTTCTTGATGCATTGCCAGTATTTTTTATGTCGTGCTTTTGTCTCCCTAAGTCTGTATGCAGAATTATTGCTAGCTTTTGTTCATCATTTTGGTGGAGCAAAGGTAAAGATCAAACATCTGCTATGCACTGGAAAGCATGGAAATTTCTTACTGTGCCAAAAGAAGCTGGAGGCTTGGGATTCAAAGACCTTTGTCTATTCAATGACTCTCTCATTCTGAAACAAATTTGGAGAATCCTAACAAAGCCAAACCTATTGGTCAGCAAAGTGCTCAAAGCAAGAATTGAGCTGAGAGATGGCATTTCCACCAAAATATGGGAACACCCTTGGGTCCATTCACTCACAACAAGAATTCAAAAACCTAAGCAAATGAGTCACTAGTGATCTGATCTAGGTTCATCAACTACTGGATCTTGATAGAAGAATTTGAATAATGACTTGTTGAGGAAATTGTTTAATGAGCAAGACATCAGAGCTACTAAAAAAATAAATACCTTAGACCCTTTACAGAAAGACAAGTGGAAATGGGCTATGGACTCAAAAGGAACATTCTCAATTGCAAGTACTTATTCTTATCTCATCAAGAAGAAGCTGTTGACACTGGATGTATCTAAAAGCAGCTTATCAGCTGAGAAACATAAAAATGTGAGAAAAAGAAGTTGGACTTTGAAGATAAAAAATAAACTGAAGCACTTTTTGTGGAGATGCTACACTAACACCCTGCCCACAAGCCTTAATCTCAAGAACAGAGGCATGGAAGTTGATCATATATGTCAATGTTGTGGTGATGAATTAGAAACAGTGGAACATATTATGCTGCTTTGTCCAAGAGCCCCAAGAGTATGGCACATAGCTCCTGTACAATGGGATGGCATAACTAAAGAAGCTTAATGTTTCAAGACCTGATGGTGGATGGTTTGTTCAATAGATAGGTCAACAACCTCCCAAGATAGGATTCAGCTCACAACTTACATTCTTTGGTGTTTGTGGAAGTCAAGAAATCTACAGAAATTCAAAAACTCTTTAATGCCTGAAGCTGAAGTGATAAAAGCTGCTCTTAAGGATTGGACTGAATTCAAAAGTTGCTGCTAAGTTACATTGATGGATTACTAGGTCCTTCTGAGGTTCAATGGTAATCTATTGGTTTAACTTGGACTCTTCTGATGATCTTATATTATATGTGTTTATCAAGATGGATATTGCTTGCTAAAGTTCTCAGTTGCTTTGTTGCTGCTTTAGCTGGCTACTATGGAGGGAATGCAGATATCTCATTTGTATGGCTGTAGATTATCTAATGTGTTTTTCAGACTTGTTTATTGGTTGTAGTTGTAGGATAGAGAATGGTCAGTTAGGTTTGGGTTAGTAATTAGTTCTTACTATGTTTGTTATGTAATTTGTGAAATTGGGGGGTCAACTGACCTCCAGGCGGTAAATATTTCATATTTTGAGCAATAAATTCTGCCGTTTTGAAAAAAAATATTTCCAGCATATGTAAAGTAGCAGAATACGATAAATGTGGATCTGATGTGTCAGTTAACAGGACACATGGAGTGACACATCAATCCGTGAGACACGTGGAATTCGGTAGAAATTTGCCTTATTTTAACTAATTTTAAACAAAACTATTATTGGTTAATTGAAGTGAAATTATGACAGCAATTATTTTTATTTTGATCAAGTTCATAATTCATATATATATATATATATATATATATATATGGATGGTTGAGTTCACATGAGAATCGCGATTAGTGACAAAAATAAGAATAAGTCGTAGCCATTAGATCTGATGATTTCATGGCTAAAAAAAGCTAAAATTATACATTCATTAAAAGTATTATGGACATCACCATTACTCATTCAATTAAACCACTACCATGTCACCATGCCACGTCACCCCCTCTTTATCACATACACACACAAAACACACACGCGCACACACACAC
>CACSLK010017224.1:645959-656241 GCA_902706635.1 Striga hermonthica | reverse complement strand
ACCCCCCATGCACACACGCACAACACACACATCACGCTGACATACACATACACAGACGCACACCGCCACTGTTGTCGCCATTCTCACCGGTGATCCACCTGTGGTCCACCTGTGGTCCTTCCCTCTAGCGACCCACTGCTCCGCCGCCATCGCCAAGCATTCCACCACCGCCGGAGCCGTCGAATATGCCGCCAACGAACATACAGGCAGGATATCCTCCGCCACCTGCTGGCCTCTGCGCCGCGCTGTCAAGCGCTTTCCTTCGCCTAGGATCGCATAGTCGTCTGCTCCGCCAGCACCATCATATCGGAGATGTCGAACTCATCGGAAATCTGCCGGAAAAGTCATCCACGCTGTGAATGCGACCACACAAATCTCCAAAAATCCCGACACAATCTCGGCCCTCCGGCGGGATAATTTCGCCAGCTCCGATATCAGGCGTGAAGACGAACGGCGAATTCGATGGTGAAAGGCAATAATCCCTCTGAAAATTGAGAAGACGACCATGCCACTGCAAGGAATCTTTGATTTTTGAGAATTAGAAATTTGAGAGGAACCTGATTGCAATTTAATAATTTTTTATTAAATGTCAATTTTACCCATGGGCCAAGTCAATCATTTTTAAGAAACATATAAAAAATATTAAATAAAAATCAAAATACGCATCTCCAATGACACAATGTATGTTTGGAGATGTATTGTGTAGAGAAAGAAAATAATATTTCCTTTCTCCAATCGTTAATGTCAATTGTGGAATAATTGGACATATGTAAGATAATAATTGGTTGGTAGATATAAGAATATAAAATAAAAAATATAATATATAATATAACATGTCTAGAAGTCGTTCTAGATGTAGAAAAACTTCTACATATTTCATGAGACTTCTACATAGAGATGTTAAACGGGCTAGCCCTAGCGGTTTTGGGCTAGCCCTAGCGGGCTTCGGGCTAAATGGTCCAGGCCTAAAAAGCCCGGATTTATACGGGCTACCAATAATGAGACCTAACCTAATCCTACCGGGCTTCGGGCTAAACGGGCTATGCGGGCTATAATTATAATAATAATAAAAATAATAATAATATATAAAAATAATCAAAAATGAAAAGAATAAAAAATATAGAAAAAATAACAATGTCTAGTTAACGATTGTTTTCAATGGTTATTTAGTATTTACCTCTCTCTATATATACAACTACACATTATATATGAACATAAATTACAAACTCTTAAATAACACACTTTTTTCTAAAAAAAATAAAAAATATTCCAACTATTACTTACGATTACCATTTTACTACTTGTTTTGTACGCTCTAGGAATTTTCAATATAAATTCTATCATTATGTTTCATGTGTTTATTAGTCGTGCTTAAATATTTTGATGTGAAGTACAATAACAATATTGTTATAATTATCTTCAAAATCATAATAATCCATTATAATTCATACTTACATGACAAGTAGAATATCAAAATTGTAATTTATAAGGAATCTAAGAGCATATTACTTACTTGATGCTAATATTTACACCGCAACCCTAGTTAAACGGGTCAGCCCTAACGGATTTCGGGCTAGCCCTAGCGGGCTTCGGGCTGAACGGTCGGGCCTAAAAAGCCCTGATTTAAACAGATTACTGATAAAAGGCCCTAACCCTGTTTTTTTCTGGGCTAAACGGGCTATGCGGGCTATAATTATAATAATAATAAAAATAATAATAATAATATATAAAAATAATCAAAAATAAAAAGAATAAAAAATATAGAAAAAATAACAATGTCTAGTTAACGATTGTTTTCAATGGTTATTTAGTATTTACCTCTCTCTATGTATACAACTCACATTATATATGAACATAAATTACAAACTCTTAAATAACACACTTTTTCTCAAAACAAAAAAAATATTCCAACCATTACTTACGTTTACCATTTTACTACTTGTTTTGTACGCTCTAGGAATTTTCACTATAAATTCTATCATTATGTTTCATGTGTTTCCTATTAGTCGTGCTTAAATATTTTGATGTGAAGTACAATAACAATATTGTTATAATTATCTTCAAAATCATAATAATCCATTACAATTCATACTTACATGACAAGTAGAATATCAAAATTGTAATATATAAGGAATCTAAGAGCATATTACTTACTTGATGCTAATATTTACACCGCAACCCTAGTTAAACGGGCCAGCCCTAACGGATATCGGGCTAGCCCAAAGCGAGCTTCGGGCTAAAAGGTTTGGCCTAAAAAGCCCTGATTTAAACAGATTACTGATAAAAGGCCCTAACCCTGTTTTTTTCTGGGCTAAACGGGCGGCCCGTCGGGCCAAAGACCCTGTTTCATGCCTGAACTCTATCCATCTAGCTTTTCCATTTAAAGAAATTTTTGTTCCTCTTGGAAGAGGTTTGTCCAAATCCACAGAGACCAACATTCTCATTTGTATTCCACTAGAGCTTCCTGTTTCAGGGATGATCACAACCTTAACACTTGAGAATATCCTCCCAATTTTAAAGCCAAATGTTGTCGATGACCAGTGACAAGGAATGTTTCTCACCTGGACCCATAATTCTAAGTGACTAATCATTTAAATTTTTCATGAATATCTTCTTCCCACTCTACCAGAATCAGATATTGATTTTCAAATGACCAAGCTTTTCCTTTCTTTAACTTTTTCTTTTATCTTCTTTTGATATAAATATGAATTGGTAGCAATTGATACCGACCTCCTTTACAGAGAACATGTGGCGGGTTTGCCAGAATAGTTGCAACGTATTTGTCAGCCCTTTATAATTAACTTTCTTCTGCTCATAGATTCGGCCAAATAAACTACGCGAACATTCATTTATGTTTGGTTCAAATGAGGGAAAGGGAGGAGAGAGATTTTAATGGAAGGGAGGTGAGGGAAGAGAAAATGATGTAGAATACTTTTACCTCGCTTTGAGGAATTTTATATGAGGGGAGAGGAAGGAAAATGGTGAACCTTGTTTGGTTTAAAAAGTAAGAGGAGGAGGAAAATAAAATTATACAGACAAATATACCCTTCTTTATTATGTAACATTAAATAACAAGATCCAAGAATGAAATTATTTATATAAGGTAATTTTGTAATTATAATTAGTTGAGAAGGGTATATAAGTCCAATCAATAATAAACTTTTCCTCCCTCCAAATTCCCCCAAAATTGGAGGGGAGCAGTTTTTCCCTCAGAACCAAACACTATGCAACGCTGCAAGAACAACAAAGCTAATAAGGAAAGCAACAAAAAGAGGGGAAAGAAGAGAATAAATCGACGAAAATGGAGTAAATCACATAGTCGAACAAAACCCTAATTTTTTTTTTCCGAACCCTACTTACAGAAATCCAACTCTCTCTCCACATCCAAGACTCCGCCATTATAGATACGTACACTCCTCTCCATCAAAGCAGCTTCCACACACAGTTTTGCCTACTCCTTGGGTAAATGATGTTGATGAGGTGCCACATGATATTATTGCAGAACCTCTGGAAGAAGTTAATGACACAGCACCAACTGCAAATGAAGGGAGAAGACTGAGGAAACCACCAGCTTGGTTACAAGACTATGTGTCTCATACTAACCATAATGAGTCATCACAAAAGCAACATGCATTGTTCATGACTGAAGTGGCAAAAACAGAAAGTGAACCTTTATTTTATGGTCAAGCTGCAAAGAATCCTAAATGGATTCTAGCTATGGAGAAGGAATTAAATGCTTTGGAGCTTAATCACACCTGGAAACTAACAACTCTTCCACCAGGTAAGAAAGCAATTGGGTCTAAATGGGTTTACAAGATCAAAAGAAACCCTGATGGTTCTATAGACAAATATAAGGCAAGATTGGTTGCCAAGGGATATTTACAAGTTGAAAGAGTTGATTTCAGGGACAGCTTCTCACCTGTGGCTAAATTGGTCATTGTCAGACTCTTAATTGCTTTAGCAGTACAACATAACTGGAGCTTGCATCATATTGACATCAATAATGCCTTCCTTCATGGATTTCTTGATGAGGAAGTCTATATGCTGCCACCTCAAGGATATCTTAAAGCTCAGAAAGGGGAAGTATGTCTCTTACAAAGGAGTCTCTATGGCTTGAAACAGGCATCTAGACAGTGGAACTTGGAGTTTTCAGACAAGCTAGTAGCATATGGATTCCATCAGTCCACATTTGATCATTGTCTGTTTGTGAAAACATCCCCTCAAGGTTTTCTGGCCCTTCTCATTTATGTTGATGATGTACTCATCACAGGGACTTCCACCACTGACATTCACCATCTCAAATATTATTTGGATAAATTGTTTACCATTAAAGACCTTGGTCCAGCCAAATATTTTCTTGGCTTGGAAATTGTTCCTGTCAATCAGGGAGTTCACCTCAGCCAAAGGAAGTATATTATTGACATGATCAAGGATCATGGATTGCAGGATTGTAAGGCAACAGTCACTCCCTTCCCACAAGGCCTCAATCTTTCTACACATCAGGATTCTCCTCTACTTGATCCTGAACCATACAGAAGACTTGTGGGCAGGCTCTTGTACTTGAACTTATCTAGGCCAGATGTCTTCTTTGCTATCCAGCAACTCAGCCAATATATTAGAGCACCCTTGGAAAGTCATTGGCATGTTGCTTTGCACTTGCTTAAGTATTTGAATGGGAGCAGTACCCTTGGTCTATATTTTCCTCAAAACTCTTCTGGTTCTCTTCAAGCCTTTTGTGATGCTGACTGGGGGACGTGTGCTATCACTAGGAAATCCATCACTGGGTACTGCATTTTCTTAGGGGAAGCCTTAATCTCTTGGAAGACAAAGAAGCAAAAGACTGTTTCCAAGTCTTCTGCAGAGGCCAAATATAGGGCCATGGCTGCCACAGTTTGTGAACTGCAGTGGATTGCTGGGCTAGCTGGTGATTTGAACTTTCATGCCTCACTTCCTATCCCTTTATGGTGTGACAACAAAGCAGCCTTGCACATCACTGTCAATCCCGTTTTTCATGAACGGACCAAGCATTTGGACATTGACTGCCATGTGATGAGAAACAAGTTCAAGGAAGGATTCATCTTACCTCAACACATTTCTTCGTCTCTTCAACCGGCTGACACTCTCACTAAACCACTTGGAGGAGCAGATTTCGGTTTTTCTTGCTCAAGTTGGGAATGGTGGATCTCAGCTAGGGATGAAAACGGACGGAAACGGGCGGGAAACCCCCAAAACCGTTTTCGTTCCCACATGTTTTGACCGGGAACGGGAACGGGAACGGGAAAGAACGGGAGCGGGAACGGATGCGGGACATCCCGATATACGGAAACAAACTAATACGAACGGATATAATACCGGTAGCGGGCGGTAATGGGCAATTAAATGCGGTATGACGATGACAAAAAACCACAACCATAAGTCCATAATTGACACAATAATAAATTTAAACAATATATATATGTTATGAAAATGAAATTTTCGTCATTAAACAATAATAATTATTGTAATTATTATTATTATTATTATTATTGTTATTATTATTATTATTGTACTCGTCTTATGAATACCATTTGTGCATCATCGTCTTCTGACGGTAACCTGTGGTATTAAAATTAGTCTTAGTATACTTTTCACAATATATATCTAATTTAATATATATCTAAAATTAGCCTCTAAAATTAGTCTCTCTTATTATTATAATTATTATGATTATTATTTGAGTGTAAAAAACAACATATATAACATCACAGTACAATACCTATTTGGTCCCGGGAATTCTAAACGGGATAAAAATGGGATATTCCCGCTAAAAAATGGGAAACCGGAAAAACGGGCGGGAAACACCCCAAACCGTTTCCGTCCCGTTACCGTTTTTATCTGTCCTGTTCCCGGAAAAAAACCAGAAATACAAAAACGAGCGGGTCAAATATGGGAACAGTTGCGGGACGGTACGGGATTTTCCCGTCCCGTTTTCATCCCTAATCTGAGCCACATTCCCACTTGAGGGGGGGGGGGNNNNGTGTTGCGGTTATTAGTGTTTGCATGTTTTTTTTTTCTTTTCCTAGTTTTTCTACTTGTCTCTAAAGTCGCATGTGACTTATAGAGACGCATTTCATTTTCTGCTTTAACTAGTTTTTCTGATTAGGGTAATGTGGCTTTACCGCATTGGTCATTATGGCCTGTAAGCTCGAGTACATAATCGAGTTTTTACGTACCTTATTCTGTAGATTAACTTTTGAGAATTAATAAAAAATTGTTTCAAATACCTTGTGTTCTTAAGCTCTACACCCTAACCCTGTTTTTTTCTGAGCTAAACGGATCGGCCCCTCGGGCCAAAGACCCTGTTTCCATTTAAATAAATTTTTGTTCCTCTTGGAAGAGGTTTGTCCAAATCCACAGAGACCAACATTCTCATTTGTATTCCACTAGAGCTTCTTGTTTTAGGGATGATGACAACCTTAACACTTGATAATATCCTCCCAATTTTAAAGCCAACTGTTGTCGATAACCAGTGACAAGGAATGTTTCTCACCTGGACCCATAATTCTAAGTGACTAACCATTTAAATTTTTCATGAATATCTTCTTCCCACTCTACCAGAATCAAATATTGATTTTCAAATGACCAAGCTTTTCCTTTCTTTAACTTTTTCTTTTATCTTCTTCTGATATAAATATGAATTGGTAGCAATTGATACCGACCTCCTTTACAGAGAACATGTGGCGGGTTTGCCAGAATAGTTGCAGCGTATTTGTCAGCCCTTTATAATTAACTTTCTTCTGCCCATAGATTCGGCCAAATAAACTACGCGAACATTTCATTTATGTTTGGTTCAAAGGAGGGAAAGGGAGGAGAGAGATTTTAATGGAAGGGAGGTGAAGGAAGGGAAAATGATGTAGAATAAATTTACCTCGCTTTGAGGAATTTTATATGAGGGGAGAGGAAGGAAAATGGTGAACCTTGTTTGGTTTAAAAAATAAGAGGAGGAGGAAAATAAAATTATACAGACAAATATACCCTTATTTATTATGTAACATTAAATAACAAGATTCAAGAATGAAATTATTTATATAAGGTAATTTTGTAAATATAATTAATTGAGAAGGGTATATAAGTCCAATCAATAATAAACTTTTCCTCCCTCCAAATTCCCCCAAAATTGGAGGAGGGAGCAGTTTTTTCCTCAGAACCAAACACTATGCAACGCTGCAAGCACAACAAAGCTAATAAGGAAAGCAACAAAAAGAGGGGAAAGAAGAGAATAAATCGACGAAAACGGAGTAAATCACATTGTCGAACAAAACCCTAATTTTTTTTTTTATTCCGAACCCTAAGACTCGCCGTTATACAGACGTACACTCCTCTCCATAGTTTCTTGTTCATCATCTCTCGTCCGATCGTTAGAGGTGAGTCTCTTCTGATGATTGATTACCTTTGTTTTTCTTATGTGATGGCTGATATTTGTTTATCAATTCTTTTTAGTTTATTTTGAAGAAGAAGAAGAAAAAAAAAAAACTCTGGGAGTCAATTCGTGTCTGATGGGGGGAAATAACGCCCGTGACGATGAGAGTGGCCCGGCGGTGGCAGCTGCCGGAGGTAAATCGAAGAAGAAGGGTTTTGTAATTGCAGATGATGAGTATTCTATTGGAACTGAAATCTCGGTGGATGCTGTCGTACCCAAAGAGACTGTGGCGCTGCCAGTTGGCAACAAAAAGAAGGGAAAGAAAGGAGTTACCAAGAAAACAGCTCCCAAGGACGAGGATGAAGATGTGAACGATAATGAGGTCAGGGAAGAGCAAGCGGATGAGGAAGATGTTCCTGCGATCAAGTTTCCCGGGAAAAAGAAGGCTAAGGGGAAGAAGGGCAGCGTGTTTAGTGCTTCGGCATTTGGATTATTGGAAGATGATGAAGATGGGGATGATGATGATGAGGCGAAGGATAATGGTGACGAGGATGAAGAAGCGGATGAGCCGGTGATTGAATTTTCTGGAAAGAAGAAGCCTTCAAAGAGTAAGAAGGGCAGTGGCGGTGGATCTTCTGCATTCGAGTTGCTCGACAATGATGAGGATGAAGAGGGAAGGGACAAAGAGGACAGTTCTAAGGAGGAAGAAGTGGCGGGTAAGAAGAAGAAGAAGTCATCAAAGGGTTCGAAGAAGGTTTCTGGCAACTCTTTTGCGGCTGTGCTTGATGAAGAAAATGATGAGGATGCTTCCGTTTCAAAAATTGGGGATGATACGGCAGAATGTGATGATGATGGCCAGGAGCAAGACGTCTCGGTAGTTAAATTTTCGGGTCAGAAGAAGTCGTCTACAAAGAAAAACATAACTTCTGAAATTGGGAGTGGTGATGCAACCTCTGATTCGCTTGAACCGAGTCAACACACCGATGAACCTAAAACTCAGAAGCAGACAAATGAAGCTGTTGCGGATACTTCGAAGAAGAAAAAGAAGGGTGGGAAAACTGGTCAAGAAGAAGATGACTGGGATAAAGTCCTCACTGAATTTGGTGATGGACCTCCTGAGTCTAAATATGTTTCAGTTTCTGTGGATGCTCCAACTGCACCCCCTCCAGAAGACAAGGTACAGAACCAGCCCGAGGTCGAAGATGAAAAAGAAGATGATGGGCCAGCGGAATCTGCAGCTGCAAAGAAGAAAAAAAAGAAGAAGGAAAAGGAAAAGGAGAAAAAGGCCGCAGCGGCTGCCGCTATAAAACAGAAAGAGACCAAAGCTGAGGAAAGTAAATTGGCTAGGAAGAAAGTTCCAAAGCATGTTAGAGAGATGCAGGAGCGACTTGCCAAACAGAGGGAAGCTGAGGAGAAGAAAAAACGGGAAGAAGAGGAGCGATTGAGGAAAGAAGAGGAGGAAAGGCTTCGGAAGGAAGAGGAGGAAAGGATAGCAGAAGAGAAAAGGCGCTTAAAGAAAGAAAGAGAGAAGGAGAAGCTTCTGAAGAAAAAGCAAGAAGGGAAGCTTCTCACTGGGAAGCAGAAGGAAGAAGCTCGTAGGCTAGAGTCAATGAGGAAGCAAATACTAGCTAATGCTAACTTGCAAATATCCACAGGAGAAACTGTTGGGGCACCTGCCCAACGACCTCTATATCAGAAGAAAAAGCAAAAGCCAGTAGCTCAATCAAATGGAGCAGCCACATCAGACAGTGTTGACAGTGCAGTTTCAGAGGAGAACCAGCAAGAAATAGTATCCAGACTGGATACCGTGGAAAGCGAGAATGTTGAGGACGTTGCTTCAGCGACTGTAAAGGATAAAAATTATGGTTCTGATGTAGCTCAAGAGAATGTAGTGGATGAGGAGGAAGAAGAAGATGATGACGGAGAATGGGATGCTAAAAGCTGGGATGATGCTGATCTGAAATTGCCAGGAAAAAGTGCATTTGCTGATGAAGAAGTTGACTCGGAGCCTGAACCTTTGCCCCAGAAAGAGATAAAGAGTGCACGTACTTCAACTCTCGATGTTGAGGTACCGCACGTTGCAGCCAAGACAGTTGGTATAACTGCAAATGTTGCTTCAGTGATTCCACGGAGATCTGAGAATGTGGACGTTAGAAAAAAGAACTCTAAGGCTGAGGATGCCCAGTGGAACAATAATAAGCTTCCTGTTCCTGAGAAGGACAAAAAAGAAGTTCTTGACAAGAGAGAGGAACGTCAAAAGTCAGATAATCAGCCTGCCCCGAGTGAGCAGAATTTGCGGTCCCCAATTTGCTGTATTATGGGCCATGTTGATTCTGGTAAGACAACATTGCTTGATTGCATAAGAGGTACTAATGTCCAAGAAGGTGAGGCTGGTGGGATTACACAGCAAATTGGAGCAACCTATTTCCCTGCTGAGAACATTCTTGAGAGAATGAAGGAACTCAAAGCTGATGTAAGGCTGAATGTCCCAGGTCTATTGGTGATTGATACACCTGGTCATGCATCCTTCACTAATCTGCGTTCCAGAGGGTCAGGGTTATGTGATCTTGCAATTTTGGTGGTTGATATAATGCATGGGCTGAAACCACAAACCATTGAATCTCTCAATCTATTGAAGATGAGAAATACTGATTTCATAATAGCCTTGAATAAAGTTAGTCACCTTGGAGCCATTTGTTGCCTTCATGGCAATCCTTTTCTGATAATGTAATTTTGGTTTACCTTTCTGACTTGTAGGTGGACAGATTCTATGGATGGAAAACATGCCGCAATGCACCGATAAGGAAAGCAATGGAGCAACAGACAAGAGATGTTGATATTGACTTTAGTCATCGGCTTAACGCGGTATCTTTTTTTTTTTTT
>CACSLK010017224.1:635708-645940 GCA_902706635.1 Striga hermonthica | reverse complement strand
TTTTTTTTTCTTTCGGACTTGAATATTTGCTCGTATGGTTGAAATTTATTTGATGGAAGTGTTCTGCTTTTCATAGGTTAAAGATCAGTTACAGATTCAAGGTCTAAATACTGAGTTGTATTACAATATTGAAAAAATGGGTGAAACAGTCAACATCGTCCCCACTAGTGCTAAAAGGTTTTGTTGACGAAGCACTGCCTTATATAACTTTTATTTGTTGTTTCCTATTTCTGTTCACTTAAGTTCTTTAAAAGTCCCCCAATACTTTTCACATTTTGCTAATTATGGCCAACAGTGGTGAAGGTGTCCCTGACTTGTTGTTCGTGCTTATTCAAAAATTGGCACAGAAGAAAATGAATAAAAGACTTACATACAGTAGTGAAGTGCAGGTATGCTGCCCTATTAGCTCATTGGTAGTGAGATTGTGAGGGAGGCAACCCTGTGAGATATTTTTGCTTTTTTACAATGGTTTCTGTTGCAGTGTACTGTCTTGGAGGTCAAATTTATTGAAGGAAAAGGGACAACAATTGATGTGGTTCTGGTGAATGGTGTGCTTCATGAAGGAGATCGAATAGTTGTTTGTGGCTTGCAGGCATGTTTTCTACGACTCTTTTTATTTTTTTATTTGTGAAAGGACGATAATCACGCTCATCCTGCTTTAAATCTCTTATAGGGACCAATTGAGACCACAATTAGAGCCTTATTAACACCACATCCGATGAAGGAGCTCCGAGTGAAGGTAAAACATTAAGATCATGCTAATAGTTTTGGTCATCTATGTATGTATTTCTCGCTAATATGTGTTTCTTTTGATTAAGTTCATTCCTGGTTATAATTTTGTTAATGTAATTACGTGGATTTAGACATGAGTTATTAGAAAGGAGTCTCCCTCTCGTTCCCTCCCTTCCTTTGCTGGTAGTGAAGGGTGGGTGGATTGGGGGTTACTGCGACCTAAGATTTCTGGAGCCCCATTTTTTCCGTTATAGGGATTCTTTTGAGGAACATTGCATAAAGCTTTGGAAGTGTTGAATTTGCTTTTGACCTCGTGTTCGTCTTGCTGGAAGCCAATGGTTAACAAAGATAGTTGATTTTGAAAAATGCTTTGATATGGATATTTAAATCATTATATTTGCAACTTTCTATCCTGTTGTGATGCAAACTATAACATACTTCTGTAATTGATCTCATAAGTTACTCTTACGAAGCCTTACATTCTTTCTGTGTAATGCTTCATGCTTTTGCCATTATCATGTTTCAGGGGTCTTATTTGCGTCATAAAGAAATCAAGGCTGCGCAGGGTATCAAGATCACAGCCCAGGTGACCCTTTGTCGTTGTTTATGCATTTATTGTCCTTACGAAGGCATGACCTTAATATTACCAATGTAGACATGATCACATGATGTTGTTAATTACTAAATAAATGGCAAGATAACACACTGCCACCATGTTATAATGGGTTGCCCTTGATAGTTATGTACGATTGACTGAAGGTATAGGATAATTTAACAGAAAAATGTCTTGTTCAGGAATGAAATATTCACTACTATTTGGAACTCTGTTTCCAAAACTCTTTTTACTAGATTTTAACTACTATATTTATATATATCTTAATAGTTATTTTTATAGAGTTATACATCCTCATCATATATATATATATATATATATATATATATATATGTATGTATTCGAATGGCTTATTATAGTTTTATCACATCCAATCCAATGGTATTACTAGTTTTGTCTATTACATTACTTTGTAAATATTCGACATTAATTAAAGTCAATTAGATATCTTAGGAAGTAGATATAAGAATTACCAAGTACTCTATAATGTTAATAGTTAGTAAAATAATTTAGGAAGTTTTACAAAAATTTAATCAAATAGGTGAAATATATATATATATATATATATATATATATATAATAAGTGTGGCATGAAGAAATAAAAATACATCTGTCTGCGCAATTTTTTTCCCACGTTTTATTAAGATTTTGGCACGATTGTCTGAGTCACGCTGTTACAGAGACTTTCTACCAGACAGTGGGTGAAAAAGTGGTCACGCCACGTAAAAAAAATATGGGACAAAAAGTAAGCATTGGAGACAAAAAAATAAAGAAACTGTTTGAAATGCTTATGTGGCCCATAAATATTTAACTCAACATTCTGTAGATGCTCTTAGGATATATAACGTTGTTTTTCAGTTGTCTCTCTCTGCTAATTTTGCTTCAGTGTATGAGCTGGTGCCTGTGTTTTTATTATGTTTATAGGGCCTTGAGCATACAATTGCAGGGACCAGTCTTTATGTTGTGGGGCCACATGATGATTTGGAAGACATCAAAGAAGCAGCTATGAAAGATATGAAGTCAGTAATGAGTAGAATTGACATAAGTGGTGAGGGGGTCTATTTTCAAGCGTCTACTCTTGGGTCGTTAGAAGCATTGCTGGAGATCTTGAAGACTCAGGTAGTTAATATACCAGTCAGTGGCGTAAGCATAGGGCCAGTACACAAGAAAGATGTAATGAAGGCGAGTGTGATGCTTGCGAAGAAAAAAGAATATGGGACAATATTGGCTTTTGATGTTAAAGTAACCCAAGAAGCTCGGGAGCTAGCTGATGAGCTTGGTGTAAAGATATTTGTTGCGGACATTATTTACCACTTATTCGATCAATTTAAGGCTCACATTGATAATCTCAAGGAAGAGAGGAAGAAAGAGGCTTCTGAGGAAGCAGTTTTTCCATGTGTCCTCAAGATAATGCCAAACTGTGTGTTCAACAAGAAGGAACCCATTGTCTTGGGAGTTGATGTCCTTAAAGGCACAGTGAAGGTAATATGTTTTCTTAATCTCTGTACATGGATGTCCTTTGCATGGTTTTAACAATGGATATAATTTATTGGTGGTTGGCATAAGTTGCATATGTTTGGATTCACTTTGGATGGCTTTATTTCCAGAAACAAAACTAATTTGCATCATATCCTCCACTGCATTTCCATCCTGGTGCACTGTAGTTTCTAATATTTCTCAAGAGTACGTAATCAAAACACCCAAAACCAAATTCAAGTTTTCTTTTATTAGGTGTTGACATTGTGTAATGTTGAATATTAGGTGGTGACATAAGTGTTTGTTTTGGTGATGTGTTGTTGAGTCATAAAAACCATGTATACGAGGATGCTTTTTGTCCAATGTTGTATACTGCTCCCCTCTGCTGTATGTTACCGTGTTCATGACGTGTTATGCCCGCATGCTGATTTTTCTTTTTTCAGCAATGGGCATCTTTATATTTTTGTTTGATATTTGAGGTGTGTCGAATTTCTACTTCTGGCCTCTATCCATCTAACAACTTTCCATATATTTTATTCTCACAATTTTTGGTCTTTCCGGCCATTGCTATCATATATACGTTTCCTTACTATTGAACTATTATTTTTTAACCCATCGTACAGGTTGGGACTCCTATATGTGTTCCTGAAAAAGATTTCATTGAAATTGGTCGGATAGCTTCTATTGAGAATAATCACAAGCCTGTTAATTATGCCAAGAAGGGCCACAAGGTGGCCATTAAGGTATATATATGACTTTTGTGATGCTTAGTTGCCAAACTGCTTGTGCTTGTTCTTTGTACTGTAGGAGATACGTTGAATTAAATGCCAATGAGTTACTTTTACAATCTCAGAAAAAGTTTTCTAACATAGTTTTTACTCTTCTTAGATGAATGAGAACATTTGTCGCCTCCATCTTTCCATGTGCAACCATGGACAGTGGATACCACATATTAAGATAATTTTTCTACTGGACCTTGGAGAACTTGCTCAACTCTTATCTCTTCTTGTTGTTTAGAATATCAAAGCATGGGATAAATACATCATTTTATGTTAGAGCCTTGATTTAGGGTGAATCGGTCAATTTAAAAGTGTGAATAGTGAAATTTTGAAGACTGGGTCTTTAAAGCTATGATATCAATTGTGTTGGTCATCAATTTATACGTTTGTAAGAACATCCACCCTCCTTGTTAGTACTCTGTTACTGATAGAAATTTACTCGTGCACAATGGCTCATTTCATTATTTATTCTATTTCTTTTTGTGTTGTCTTTTTTTTTTAACATAGATGTGCTATTTTTCCTCATAGATTATTGGCAGCAATCCTGAGGAACAACATAAGATGTTTGGCAGGCATTTCGAGATGGAGGATGAGCTTGTGAGCAAAATCAGTAGAAGCTCACTTGACGCTCTCAAAGAAAATTACAAGGTTTGTCTATTTATAGTTCATGCATCTCTCGTTGCTCACCGTACATCATAAATACGTAATTTGAAAACCACCCGTGATATTTTTTCGCCTAGTTGCGAATGGTGTGTTTTATGTTTGTTTTGCATATTCATATATGTGCTTTACGGAAGATCGCTAGACACTTTCCTCTCACTCGAAACTATTTCTCACGACTCTCTTCGCCACGTCGTTTTATGGAGAAGTAAACTTATTCGTTTCGATTGAAATGAAATATGTACAGGATGATTTGTCTACTGAAGATGAAGAACTATTGTCTAAACTGAAGAAGATCTTCAAGATAACGTGAGTTCTCCAAAACTGGACTTTGTGCAATCAATATTTGTTTGGTGGGATGGGATTTTTTTTTGCCGGTATCAAATGTGTGACAGCCGGAATATGAGATGTCTGAGAGGCCATATACACTGATTTAATCGATTTTGACCGATTGAGTTGTTTTTCTGCCAATCAAAATTCAATTCAATCCAATTCTTTATTTTTTATCAATGTAATTAAATAATATCAATCAATTATCATTATACAACGCATCAACTTTTAACTCTTCTAGTTTTAAATTAAGTTATTTTTAAGGGTAAAAAAGTTTTTCTTTTTTATTTTTATTTTTTATTTTCTGAAAAGTGTGAAATTACAAAAATGCCATTAAAAATCAGTTTTTTTTCAGTCAAAACCACTTTTACATCAAGTTTAGAGGGCACTTTGACAAACCCGTATAATTTATATGGTGGTTTGTAAAAAAAACTAGTTTGTATGGTGATGCGTCAAAACCGTGATAGTTCAGATAGTTCAGATGTGAAAAAGTTTTTTACCCTAATTTAATCATTACCTTTTAAATATTATTTAATTACAAACTCAAAATCATCATCTTAATCAAATTTATTCAAAATAACTCTCTTTAACTAATCAAATGATACAAATCCAACCAAACAGGTTGGGTTCATATCCAATCATGCCTAAGAAATTTGTACTTAAAAAAATTATAATAAAAAATTATGTTTTAAATATCGTTCAAAATATGATAGTAAGACTCAGACCGTATATTTTATTATAATAATTAGTCAGTTTTTTTAACCCATACCATATAATAAGTTTGATATATAAATTTATTATCATTTAATTTATATTCATGTATAAATTTATTTTTATTCATAAAGGTAGGTAGAACTACTTTTTTATTTTATATATGCATGTCAAAATATAAAATTATTACTTACATAATGTATTAATCTGCCTGCTTTGAAAGTGCATATTGATAAAATATTGCGTAGTATTTTGTCCCTAGCCTGAGTTCAATTCCATTTGTATGAGAATAAATGATAACATTTTTATTAGTAATCTATCTTGTTCTACATTCACATATGTAAATAAAATTTTATAAGTTATATGTATATGTCTATAATATTTATAATCATAATTTAGATAATATACATATCAATGTTGTATAAATTTTATTATTAATAAAATGAACGACATAAATATATACTATTTAACTTATAAATAAATCAATGCATTGATTATAATAATGTTATTTATACAATCTTAAGTGATTTTGGTCAATTAATTAAATAAAAAATTATTAAGATTATTATTATAGCGATTAATGTTTGCACAATTTGGAGGTGTTTGGTTATGTCATAAAAAATAATTAAAAAAATTTAATAAAAAATTATTAATGAGCTAGAAAAAATACAATACTAATGATTTTAAACAAACAATTTGAAAAAAATAAATAAATAAATTGCAATATATTTTTTTGTATGTATGTAACTTCCATGATTCTATGATTACTTATTAGTAACTATTATCTGATCAAATAAATAAAACATACAACTATTTAATTAATGCAATATGTAATGGTTTCTTTTCAAAAATTAGTTGAAAAAAAAAGAGTAAAAAATATTTTTTTTCATTAAATTCTTAGGCAATTAAATTTTGAGCCAATAAAATGGCGACAAGAGTCAAATTTCATGTCATAGTCAATTAATAATTTTCTATTTTATTTGGGAAATTAATCGAATTTTAATTTTTAAATTAAATAGTTAATTAATTAATTATTTAATATATATTATTGGCCCATTAAAGAATGTCACATGTATATTTTGAAGGCCAATTAAAGAATGTCACATAGCATTTTATTAGAGAGTAAAATAAATAATTATTTCTTTAAATATATTATTAAAGAAATAAATATTGAAAATTATGTACCAATCAAATTGAAGTCTTCTTTTCCAAGTCTCTCTCCTAATTATCTCTTTAAATAATTATTAAGAGATAAATATTAGAAAATATGGGCCAGTCAAATTGAATTGTTCTTTTCCAAGATTCTCCACAAGCCATATTCAAGTTCAAGAGCTCTAGAGAATTCTCTGGACGAGATTCAAGTATTCTTGAAGATCCAAAGACGTTCTTGAAGATATGAAGGAAGATTCAAGCGCGTTCAAGCCTAAGATCGACGTTCAATCCGGAAACAAGCTGCCAAGCTCCGAATTGCATTACTAAAGTCAAAGTGTTTTGAAGATTCAAAGACGTTCTTGAAGACCTGAAGGAAGATTCAAGCGCGTTCAAGCCCAAAACCGACGTTCAATCCGGAAACAAACTGTCAAGCCTCCAAATTACGTTATTAAAGTCAAGACTGGCGTAGAGAAGATCGATGATCAACTTTGCGGCGAAGACCAAGAACTCGTGTTGTTCGCGTTCTTGGGAAATCACAACGCTCGAATCAAGCTGCCAAGCCCTCGAAGAAACGTTAATTAAATCTAAATTCAAGACCGACGGAGATCAAACTGAAGATTCGTCTCCAAAAGTCTCAAATCTATTTGAAGATCGCTCTTGAATAAATTAATCATAGGAACAATAGAGATTTGTAATCCACTATATTCATTCGATCCGTAGAAAATCAATTTGTACGAAGTTCTCGTGTTTATTAATTCAGTAATACGAAATTTTGCCTTACAATATATATATATATATATATATATATATATATATAAATGCATATTTATAGTATCAAATGTCATAATATTATTTATAAAGTATTACACAATTAATAAAATAATAAGTATTTGAAAAAAATATATCAATTCAACTATTATGTGTCAGTCTAACAAAAGACTTTGCTGGCAGAAAAACTAGTAAAGAGATTCAAGAAAAGTCCGTCTCAAAAAGTAAACTAAAATACTTGAATTAATATTCTTTAAAATCCATGTTAAGCATTGCAAATTAAACTTAATTAATGCAATTAAATGTTGAAATTACTTGCTCTTGCTTGAAATTTAATTTTATTCAACGTTGCATCGAAGAAGAAATTACGTTACATCTCAATTAACTCCATTAATTTATTTCTAACTTGGCCCAAAGTTGGTTTTGCCTCCGAACCAAGTGCCAAGTGCCAAGTGCCATGATATCAATTCATTTGAATCTGATAATAATTGATTGTTATTAAATGAGTTTCAGGGCTGCACAAATTATATTAAAAAAATTCTACACTCTCCTATTTTTAATAAGTATCATTTCGAAAAGTTACACAGTAATTAAAAATTTTTTTAGTCAATAATAACTCTCGTTAAGGATGATAGAAATGAATGTTTTGAGAAAAGATAAAGAGTGAATATGAAAAGACGTAGTGTATTTATAAGATAGATAAAGATAATAATAGAAAAATATGTACAAAAGATCCAAAACGTCATTTAGTAAATTGTTGATAAAGCCAAAATGACATTTAAAAAGAATATGAGGTAGTAATAAAATAACATACAGAGAAATGCAGCGGTCCTGTTACAGAACAATTCTGTCGGGGTTTGTAAACGTCAGATCATCGTATAACTGTCAGATATAGTTGATCTAACGGTTACGAACCCCAACAGAATGATTCTGTAATGGGATCGTAACATTTCTCATACATATATACATACTATACATGGTTGAGAGATCAAACAAATTTAACATATTGGTGGTTGGTAGGTCTTAATATGAATCACAAAGTCATATTTTCGCATGTGTAATGTGCTAATCATGCGAAGAATCTAAACCGGATTTCAACAAGATTTGGAATTGAAAATTCCATTTGATCATTTTTTTTTTTTGGTAGCCAGCCACGGTTTCGGAGCTATGCCCCGACTAATCTGTTGGTTGACTCGGGTCGCACACCTGACAGTGGTGGGTGAGTCTCTCAACAAGGATTTTCTGTATCCACAAGGACTCGAACATAAGACCTTGCTTAAGCGACATCAAACTGCTTACCACTTGAGTCAACCCATGTTGGTCCATTTGATCATCTTAAAGTAAATACAAATATTATTATCTATCCTAAAAGAAGTCAAATACGAAATAATAGCTCCACACTCGGAAATCTTATTCAACCTTTTTTTTTTTTCTTTTTTCTGATTCTACTTAACGGTACTCTGAGAATAATTTGGTTTTGACTAATTGATTACATAGCCATAGTTCAATTGAGTCAAATTTCGAGGGATAAACAAGCGTATAAAACGAAACTTATTTGACTCAACAAACTATCCAAAGAAGATTATGTGATAAATTCGAGTTTTTCTTACAAAACTCGTTTTATCAAACGGAACTTATTTATAAAAAAAACTTATAAATTGAAATAAACTATAAACTAATTTATTTGACTATCGGTCGTAACGTCGTGGTCTAGTAATCTATACTTATATTAAAAGGAAACCTATTTACTAAATATAGTAGGTAGAAAAATCAATTTTAATTAATGAATTTCTAATTTTATCAAGTAGTAATTAATGCATTTATAATTTTAATCAAGTTTCCTATTTTACATATTGTTTTTAATCCTTCTTATCTTGACATAAAAAAATCCCATAAAATGAGGTGAGCAAAAACAATCAAAATTCTGTTTCTAAAAACTACAAATCAATATTACGATTTTGAATAATACACTAACAAATTATATATATTTTTATAAAACTTATAAAAAACTATTAAAAAAACTTGGTTATTATATTTGTGTGGATATTTATATTTTTTTAATATTATCTTTGTGTTTGATATAACCCTATTGTCGCGGTCCGATTCGGTTAGAGGTTGCTCGACTAAAGACTGTAGACGATCCCACTAGGACGAGACAGGTGATGTCGACTCGGCCCATCAGATACCCAGAAATCGTCCAACCGATCATGATACTCAGTCGACCTCATAAAATCGACCGTACACAAGACGACCGCACTCATGATGACGAGCAAATGTTCTCATAAACCTCACATAGTTGTGTAACTACAAATCGACTCGACAAGACTACAAATCGACTTGTAAGGATCTACAGCAACTCGATGAGCAGATGCGGCACATGGAAGACTCCTAGGCATAAGCTTATAACAGGATAAGAAGGAATCTAGATGCTGACTCAGGAGTAAGCAGAATGTGGACCGACCAGGGCATTTTGGGTACTTCACGTAAGTCGGCCGGGGCATTTTGGGACTTCAAAGTAAGTGTTTTTACCCCTATATAAAGGGGTTGAGGTAAACCTAAACCCTAACTATCATTCTCATTCAATACTCAGCTGCTGCTCCCCCTGAGCAGAGCTCTCTCTCTCCCTTCACTTACTGACTTGAGCGTCGGAGGCTCTTCACCGGAAAACATTTCCGGTGTTGAGTTCTTGCAGGTGTTCGCTGTGGTCTACGAGCGACTTGGAGGCGATTCGAACAGACCGGAGCTCATTCTCACCGGTTCACTCCGGATCTAGGAGGAGACCCATCAGTGTTAAAAAAACTATTCAACACTATTCTTTTTTATTATATAATAAAATAATAATTAAATATTATATGATGAACAAGAATAAATAAAACTGTTACTTTTTTTTTTTATATCAAGGATAAATTTATATACTGAAATTAAAGTTTTATTAGTATAAATATTTTAGTGAGATAATATATTAATTATTTTACAAGCTAGCACTAACATACTCATATTTAAGTTCTGGC
>CACSLK010017224.1:572646-593140 GCA_902706635.1 Striga hermonthica | reverse complement strand
GATTTTATTAAGACCTCCTTACCAGCAACTGATAGTAGGTTGCACTTCTAGCTTTCAATTCTGGCCCTAACAGAGTCTTCCACAAATTGAAAAGCATCTTTCTTGGAAGCACCAATACCCAGAGGAAGTCCAAGGTATTTTGATGACCTTTTCACCACAACTCCCCTTAGAATAGAACAAATTCTCCCAGTCAGATTAACTCCACAGTTCTTGCTCATAAACATTGAGGACTTATGCAAATTGACTTTTTGCCCTGTGAAACCTTGGTATTTCTGAAGAATATCCAACAAGGATCTAGCATGGTGTTCATCAGCTTTACAAAAGACTAGAGCATCGTCAGCAAACAGAAGATGAGACAACATGGGCCCATTTTTTGCAATCTTGATCCCTCTAAACTGGCCAGCATTGATCTTATGGTATATAATAGAAGAGAGCACCTCAGATACCAGTATGAACAGATATGGGGACAGGGGATCTCCCTGCCTGATCCCCCTAGAAGCCTTGACAAGCCCACAATTCACACCATTTAGATTAAAAGAGAAAGTAGGATCAGAAATGCAACCGATAATCCACCTAATAAATTTACCATGAAAACCCATCCTGGACATGATTTTCCTAATACTCTCCCATTCCACTCTGTCGTATGCTTTTTCCATATCAAGTTTAACAGCCATAAAAGCATGAGGACCAGATCTATGCCTATGCAGAAAATGGAACACCTCATGAGCAATAACAACATTATCCAGCAGATTTCTACCCGGGACAAAAGCAGTCTGAGCATTACTAATGCATTCATTCAGGCATACCTTAAGCCTCTCAGCCAACACTTTGGCTATGATTTTGTAAAGAACATTACACAGAGAGATAGGTCTATATTTACTCAGAGAATCAGGATATAAACACTTAGGGATCAAAGTAATAACGGTGTGCTTCCAATTTTTAAGCAATTTCCCAGAGCTGAAGAAACTTTTAATAGCATTGCACACATCAGCTTTAATAATACTCCAGAAGTGTTTAAAGAAAGTAACTGACATACCATCCTCCCCCGGGGCCTTGTCAGCCTCCATATGGAACAGAGCCTTTTTAATCTCCATCTCAGTAACAGGCTGGATAAGCAGATTATTAGAATCTACTGATATGGAGTGGGGGACATACTGTAACAGCTCCTCCCCCCCATTGGTGCCTTCAGATGTAAACAGAGAAGAGTAAAACTCCACCATATGATTAGCAATAGTCTCATTGGAGTCACAAATAGCACCTGAATTGGTCACCAGTCTCTGAATCAAATTTGTCTTCCTTCTCTGTGCAGTTGAAGCATGGAAAAACCGAGTATTCTTGTCCCCCCCTTTAAGCCACAATGCTCTAGACTTCAATCTCCAGTAGTTCTCTTCCTCCTTGTGGGCCCAATCAAGCTCAGCCTTCAGCACTCCCCATTCCTCCCAATCCCTCTCCTGTCCCTCCAATCTCATCTCCTCCAATTTTGTTGTAATAACTCTGATGACGTTGCTATTTTACGCATTTCATGCATTTATATATCTTTACAACTTAAATAAATAATCCAATCTTAAATTCATTGAACGAATCCTATAGTTAGGTTGATAATTAATTTTAACTTTCGTTTTTTTTTTTCACTAAAATTTTATCCCGTAAATTTAATTGTATTTTTGTATTTTTTTAACATATTAAACAATTAGTATTAATCATTTGTTATAGTTCTATGTATGTTGGCCAACATATAAATAACTATTTTTTTTTTTTAAATTATCACTCCATTCATATATTTAAAAAAAAAAAAAATCCACACATACTTCTGTATAGTTGAAATAAAATTGAATAATTATGCTATGAAATGACATATTATTAGAAATGACATATTATTATTCAAATTGTTTTTATAGAATATGTCGTCTGAATTTGAAAGTATACATATATATTAAAAACAAATATTTCGTAACATTTACACCTAAATAGTATCCTCTCGGATAATAAGGTGGACTTGGGGCCTTAGGTTTAACTTAGTTATTAATCGTTCTTTAATTTAACTTAAGCAAATCGGGTTTAAATATAATCGAATTCATTTACCAAACAAGCTGAACATTGAATTTTAAAATTTAGACCGCAAAGTTTTTTTTTTTGGTACAGGGACTTTTCAGTTACCGGATTCACAGGGGAACCGACTAATCTAGAATCGAGCCGGGTAGGACCACAAGGGCGGCAAAGTTCTCCCTCAAGAGTTTTAACACTACTGCATTCTCAGGGCTCGAACACGAAACCACTGGTTAAGCTGGAAGAGACCCAAGTCATCTCATCCAAATACTCTTGGGTTAGACCGCAAAGTTTTGAGTTTATGACTTGCCAAACAAGTTGAGCCGAGCCGAATAAATTTAACACGAGTCAACTCGAATAACACCTCAAATATATTCTCCATCGGTCTACTTATAAATTTATTTATTGTTAAATTTTTTTGTTAAAACTTAAAAATAACGGGTCAACACACGAAACGGACAAAACCCGTATGATTCTCAACAGAGAAAAAGCAGTAAAAAAGCACTCTTCTTAATGCAACGACTTTCTTTTCCCTCTGCCCCAAAAGGGTCAAAATGGTAAAATCACACTTATATTCCCCTTCTTAAATAATCTACTCCATGAAACGTCTGTTTCCTTCTCGGCCGATGCCTTTTGCCTCTTCCTTCCCTTTTACCGCAGGTAATTTTCTTTTTTCACCCCAATAATTAAAAAATCAAGCCAATAAAAGAAAAAAAAAAATAAAGAATAGTATTTATCAATATATTATTATCAAAATTAGAAAATTGTGATTTGCATTAATTTATCATTTCCCCCATAATTTTATCATTGTCTTTAATGAATTCTACTCACATTATCATTACTAGTCACACTATTTATTTAATACCTCATAACAAAAATAATAGGAAGATACTATATTATTTTCATTTATTTTTTATTTTTGGAAATTTTATCCAAATAACTCCATTTTCATATATTTTTTTATTTTTGGAAATTTTATCCAAATAACTCCACCACTAAATCCAGAAGCAAATAAATAAATTAGCAATGAAAATTACAAAATAAAATTCAATTTGACATCCATTTTACTTATATATATATATATATGAAAAGCAGTTTATGCTACGGTCTCGTTACGGAACCATTTCATCAGAATTTGTAACCATTGAATCAACTATCCCCGATAGTTACGTGATGATCTAACGGTTACAAATCTCGACAGAATAGTTCCGTAGCATTTCCATTCCTATAAATACAAATTAAATAAATAGTAATGAAAATAAAAAATTTAAAAATTTACAATAATAACTTTTACTTTTATTTATTTTTAATTATAATTTATTTGAATTATGTAATACACAAAAATATTGAACTTTTTTTTACTAGTTAGGCCTAATCTAATAACCGAGGAAAAGGAATAAAAGGGGAGCTCCAGAATCTGGTTAGTCTGTAGAGAGAGAAAAACACATAACGATCACCAAAACAGAGACACAAAAAATTACAGAAATAGAAAAAAAAAAAAAAAGATCACAAGCATATATACACGCACATATACGTACACGCACGGCCTCTCTGTATCGATCTCCATTGGAGAAAGTTCTCTTTTTCTGAAGAAGCTTTTCAATTCCTTTCTTCGCGGTGGGATTTGTTTTGGATACATATACGCATTGGGCAGATCAGTAGGTTTTTGGATTCATCGATCGCGATCCAGCTGAGATTCGGCTCAAGGGGTTTATGTAAGGTTTTGATTCATTCGTTTTTGTTCGTTTTTTATTGTGATTTTGCTTTCTCATGACTGTGATCGGAGCTCGCGATCTGTGGATGCATGAGTTTCTGTATCCGAATGTTGAGAAACTTTTTCTGTTAGCTTTGTGGGTGTCTGAGAGGTGAGATCTCACGGGGAATTTGATGGCATTGTTGGATATCAGTTGATCGATGGTTGGTGTAGAATGAATGGGTAGTGTTGTTTGTCATGCGGTTGGATTTTTTCGATTAAATTGTGTTGTTCTGTGTTCGGAGTTTCCCAGTCGAATAGATCGGATTTGTTGAATTATCGTAGTCGAATGGCTGCGGGAGCTTTTGCTGGATCTTGTTAATTGAGGTAGAAGTACCTCTAATTAGTGATAGTTAAGAATTTATAATGTATGATTGAACTTGACATCCATGGTAAAGATTTATGCTTGTGTTGAATATTGAGTTTACAGATTATTAGCTGGTCTGAAACTTCAAATGTGTGTGTGTGTGTTATAAATCCATTTATGTATAAAGATTGTGTGAAGTGGATCTTTTTTTCTTTTTTTGTGCATGTGTCGCAACGATCCTCCTATGCGATTTTTATGTCTGTTGGAGCATACTTGATATGAAAAATTAATCCACTTTACATGATTGTGCAGTACAGTTTGATGTGGTTTTTTTGGGAGCCACATCATCTGAATTTTGAGGAGATCAAGTCTTCTCACCCTTAGCCTTTTCATTCTAAACCCAGCCAATATGTCAGGTGTGTAAATGCTCAGGACGTCTATCTTTGTCATTAAGATAATTTCCTGGGATAACTTTTCACTCACAAATTGTTTACATTGTCGTCCTATTCCCTCTCTAGATGGAATAGAGTTGCTTGATGATACGAGAGAGAGAAAGTCAGATTATGAGAATTCCGATGACGAAAGAAGGAGATCAAAAATCAGGTCTCTGAAGAAGAAGGCCATAAATGCTTCTAACAAGTTCACTCATTCTCTCAAGAAAAGGGGGAAGAGGAAGGTTGATTTTAGAGTTCCTTCCATTTCAATTGAGGACGTTCGTGACCCGAGAGAGGAGAGTGCTGTCTGTGACCTGCGCCAAAAACTTCTTGACAGGAATTTATTGCCAGTTAAGCTTGATGACTACCATACTTTACTGAGGTGAGTTTATTAATTATTATTATTATTACTATTTTTTATTTTGACTATAAATTCTTCTCCATCACCGACACATATGCTTAATTTCCCTCAACAGAGGAGGTTCACCAGTGAGAGTACTATTGTCGGATGTTATAGTAAAAGACCATTTTATGTGAACTCATGGATTTTGCTGTGACCGTTATTTTGCCTGTTGGATTTCAAGTGATCGTACCTCTTTAAGGATACTGGGTTGAGAGTAAAACTCTAGGCACATATCTTCTACATCGTTGCTAAATTCGGATTCAAATTTTAAGTAATTATAATTTTCAGCATTTGTTGGCATTTTGATGAAATAGGGGGTGAAGTGTGTGTCAATTTATTTCTTTCTTTTTCCCCTTCTTGTTTCTAGTTGAATCAAGAGCCTTTATGATTTTCACCTGGTAAATCAGGAGCCTATGTTATTCTCTTTATTTATTTTTTTTGTGATACGCAGATTTCTGAAAGCTAGAGATTTTGATATCGGCAAGACCCTCCAGATGTGGGAAGAAATGCTTAATTGGAGGAGGGAGTTTGGAGCAGATACTATCTTGGAGGTAAATGATACATGACAATAATCTATGCAAAAGAGTTCTTAGTGTTTTTCTCTTATAATGAACTGCTGTCTCTCTTAATAGGTTTCCATTTCTAATTTTCAGATGACTCTTTTTTCCTTTACTAGTATGTCTGAAATCTTGTGTCTTTCTTACTTGGGAGTTGAGGGCTGGGGAAGGCTTCAGTTCGCATTGCGATAGGGTGCAGTTCACTAATGATTAATTTTCAGGACTTTGAATTTGAGGAGCTGGAAGAAGTCTTGCAATATTACCCCCAAGGATATCATGGAGTTGATAGAGAGGGAAGACCAGTTTATATTGAAAGGCTTGGACAAGCTCATCCAAGTAAACTGATGCGCCTCACTTCAATAGAAAGATACCTGAAGTATCATGTTCAAGAATTCGAGAAGGCTATACATGAGAAGTTCCCAGCATGTTCCATTGCTGCTAAGAGACGAATATGTTCCACAACCACAATTTTGGATGTACAAGGCCTGGTCTGTTGATTAAATCTGTGATGCAAATCCTTAACTAAATTTGTTTTCTGTTCTAGTAAATCTAGGGAGAGTTTCTTATTTATCTTTCAGAAAAACAATATTTATTTTCCAGGTTTTATGCCTTTTGATTTCCGGGTCTTAATTAGATTAGCGATGCAACTTGGGGAAAGTTTCAAATTCTTATCTGCTTAGCTTGTATTTCTCTCCAATGTACTTTGATGCATAGTGATAAAATTTTAATGTTCTATATAAATGACACCCTCAATGGTTTCAGGGGATTAAAAATTTCACAGCGACTGCCGCTAGTCTATTGTCAGCCATGGCAAAGATTGATAATAATTACTACCCAGAGGTATTTTTTGCTAATATCTAATCCTTTTTCTCCATTTTCACATCATGAATAACAAACCACAAATGACCTATTTCCTTGTAATGGTTATATATAGACACTCCACCGCATGTTCGTTGTCAATGCTGGAACTGGATTTAAGAAGATGCTTTGGCCTGCTGCACAGAAGTTTTTGGATCCAAAAACTATCGCAAAAATTCATGTAATACATTTAATATTCTTTCGAGAGGCTCTTGTTCTTTTTTTCTCACATACTGCATCGCCAATTGATTGTACTTGTGTTCTCTACATACGCAGGTCTTGGACCCTAAATCTTTGGGGAAGCTACATGAAGTCATTGATCCAAGGTTTGTTCAACTCTTCCCTTCACGGCCTATATTTTGAAAGTGAAATATATCATCTAACTACTCGTATTTTCCCCAGTCAACTGCCTGATTTTTTGGGTGGATCTTGCTCATGTAATGTTGAGGGAGGCTGCCTGAGGGCTAATAAGGGTCCGTGGAGTGATCCTGAAATAATGAAGGTGCATATTTGACTCATTTGGTTCGTTGATATAATTGGACTGACATTCTTTTACGAGGCTATTCTAAAAAAGTTCTTGTTTTCTTTAGCTTGTCTATAATGCGGAAACAACTTTTGAGGGTTGTGTTGCCAAAATATGCAGCGATCAGCAGAAAATTGATTCTTATTTTAAAATGCAGGCCCTGAAGATGGTAAGTTTTTACAAGTTTGATTATAATTCATTAAACCATTTTTGTGTATGACCTGTATGGTGTTTTAAATGATCAGGCAAGATGTGGTGATACATCCTTTGCAGAATCAGGATCAGATGCTGATGATCTTTTCTCGCCCACCAGACAAAACAGCGAGGTGATTTCTCGACTTGCCCCAGTTCATGAAGAAGTAAGCTTGATCAGATGTTTATAATACCTATTTTTGTTTAATAGCAAACTGTGTGTCCTGTGCATCTTATTTTTCTAAAGATAATACATTGAAGATCTTGAATCGTAACTTTATATGTATCTAGTATAAACTTATTAATATGACCTTCTACAGGCCAGAACATCAGATACTTGTATTTACTATAGTTGCAACGAATATTTCTCTCCACCTGACAAAGATAGTGATAATGAACAAGGATTGGAAGACCATTCTTCGATCGGCCATGGAAGTTCAGGCTTTGAAGGTTAGTTCTCATGTAATAGTAATACATACTTTGTGATTGTGTAGATTATTGTAATATTGAATAATCAGGTATTTGCATCTTGATCTCTGATCCAACCATAAATGCAAAAAGTGGCCACGCCTTGTTTCTTTTCTATTCTTTTCTTTTCTTTTCCTTTTCCTTTCCCCTGTCCTATAAAGCAATTTTGAAATATTTACCAACTTTACTCTCAGATTATTATTATTATTATTTTTTTTGTGTGTGTGTGGGAACAGTCTTAGTCCATGCAAATAGGTTAAGTATAAAATTATCATTCGTTTAGTCCAATTTCTGTTTTTCAAATGCATTTGGAACAACAATTAAAATTATGATATACCAAATTTGTGAATCAGGTGCCCTTGTTATGTATTGGTTAGACTCCATCGGGGATAAAATAGTGAGGAGAGGTTTCCGGTATATAACTAGAACACTGATATTCATAGTGATCAAGCTTTTTGAGTTTATCAAGAATACGCATTTCGGATATTGGAGGACTCGGGCCAACGTTTATCCGGAAAATGATCCACAACCAGACGATCATTTACCTGTCGAATCAGAAGCTGTAGTTAGGGAAGAGGAACAGGCAGCACTTCCCTGCGTTCAGCGCCTCCAGAGATTGGAGAATTTATTGGAGGAACTCGTGAAGAAGCCTGCCCAAATCCCAGTGGAGAAAGACCAGTTACTTCATAGATCTCTCGATAGGATAAAGTCAGTAGAGTCTGACCTTGAGAAAACAAAAAGGGTAAGTACTAAGTAGTAATTATTTATCGTGTTTGCTTTGGTCATGTATGTATACGTATTTGAGAGATGAATATTGTCCAAATGGTTTTGTGTGTGCTTAGGCATTGAATTCAACCGTGACGAAGCAGCTCGAGATAGCTGAGTTACTGGAAAATCTGCGAGAGTCTAAGTTTCACGTAAGTCCATATTTTTGCAGCTTTGGGACTAATAAAAATATCTTTAGCATGTTTCAACGTTAAAGCTTTTCGCATAAAATGTTACAAACTCTCTTAAGTTTTTTTTTTTTTTTTGGCTCAACATAAGCCCTTGAGTATGCAATTTAGACAAGGAACATACTTGTTATTTGTTCAATCAACTTTTGTTCTCTAATCAGTCGAAACCTGATGGACACTTCCTGCATTTAAGTGGGCCTTCATAATCATTGTTTGGGAATCTAACCCACTATTTTATTTTGTTTCACTTATAATTTCTACTTCGGTAATTCAATTTATGATTGCAATCCAAGTTACTAGTGTGTTTTATTACTTTTTTTTTTTTAATTGTTAACTTTCTCTTTGCAGCGTCGTAGGCTGTTCTGTTGACTTGGAGGCGGTCCAAACAAAAATCGGAACTTGTAAAACAAACAATGCACAGTTGGGAAATAGTTGTTCGGGGTGAAGAACAAAAAGGAAGAAGGTTCACTTTATAATATGTATCTCATTACTACTTTCTCCACACCCTCATTTTCCCCATGAGAACTAACGAATTTTGGAGTTCGCGAGATATAGAAAACGAATCACAAGGAAAAAAATTTCTACTACAACAATTGCTGCTTTTACAGCGTAATGGCCGATAACAAATTAGTCGTAAGTAATGTGTGTGTATATATGTGCCTGGTAAATGTTAAACCAATTGCACTGAGATTTAGTATAGGATCTGTGCTTCTCGATTTTCACATCGGGATGAAAAGGAAGAAAAGGAGCGTATACCAAGCTGGAAAATTTCGGTGGCCATTGGAATTAAAGAGAGAGTAATTCCCCTTCAGGAGACTTGATACAATGGAGCAGAGATGATGAAAGGTTCGCACCTTAGTGGCTTTGTTGATGGGTTTGATTATAGAAAAACTCCAACTCTAACATTTTGCAGTTGTTTATGTGATGGATTTGGTTCAAAGAGTAGGTTATATAGGCAGACAATTTTTTTTTCCTAAATAAATTACATATTAATACACAATATAAATAGAATTGTGACATTTGATGTATAAGTATGCATTTTATTCACAAAAATATGATCTGCCGATTTGATTTATGATTCAAGTGTTGCACACAATAATTTGTGAATTTTGTACCAGTTAAAAGTCGATAAATTAAGATAAAATATTAATCAAGTTGAATATTCAGTATACTGTCACATGCCAAAGGCAATTCATTGTTTTCGGTCATCATTTATCGTCAGCATTTTTAGTTTATGAATATGATAATTTTACGGGTTGATATACGGTTTATTTAGTTATTTTGAATGTCATATGTTGAAGTAGTGGTCCATTATTTTACCATTTGATCATACACTTATATATCCGTATTGGTATGTGTCAATCCAACGATGAATTAGTTTAGTGATGGTCAAATTTTTGTTTTTTTCTCAAACGATAGACAATCTCATTAAAATCAAATAAAGAGTAAAGACCCAAATATAACCGGAAAGAACCGAGAGTACCATACTTAAGGTATGGCCTAGATTACCCAAGACTCACGGACAACTCACTCACAAACACACCAAAACAAACAGAACAACGCTCCCAACGGAGAAAACCTACTCCTAACAAGATGAAAATCTACAACCCAACAGGAGATTGTTTTACATTTGGATTATCCAACAAGAGGAAAAAACCTACTCCTAACAAGATAAAAATCTACAAGTCAACAGGAGATTGTTTTACATTTGATTATGCACACTTACACATCCATACTGGTATTTGTGAATCCCAACGATAAAAAATTCGGCGATGGTCGAATTGATTCGATTTTGTGCTGACCGATTGTTTTACATTGGATCATACACACTTACACATCCGTACTGATATTTGTCAATCCAAATGATAAAAAATCTAGTGATGGTCGAATTAATTCTATTATGCGCTCACTATTTGCAAATCAAATGAAAAAATATTCGGTGATGACCGATTTTTTCATAGTAATTTAGTAATATTATTTTATATATTCAATTTATATTAGTTTAACTTGAAATGAACTTCAATCAAATTTGCTTACTCGCGAGTATGTCGTTTATCACTTCTATCGATTCTCATTTGAATCTTTATTATATCTTAGTAGGTTAGTAGGTTAATATATTAGCACAAATGTTACTAGTAGAGTGTCAAACCGTTTGACATTTATACTTTTTTATTCATCGTGAAATCTCATAATTTTATTTATATAGTAATTTAAATTATGATATTTGAATATGAAAATATGTGCATATGTAGGAACATAATTGTATAATTATCAAGTCGCCTAACAAGTAAGAATTACGAATTAATTAGAATTGTTGTAATGCAAAACTAAAATATATAGTCGAGGAGAAGAAAAAATAATATAACAAATCAATCCCAATGCAATTAGATATAATTTTTTTTTAGCTAGGTTTTGAATTGATCAGCCGGATATGTATTTTTTTAGACACAACTAACTCTACTTCGACTCTTATTAATATTATTAATATAATCCCCCTATATATTAATTCAGAACGTGCTGAGCTTAAGTGAAAGACTCGCATGCTTCGAGATCTTATGTGTCAAAATTACAAGTTTTGTTATTAGGCTTGGATAAATTTTAATTTACTTTTAATTCAAAAATAATTAGGTTCGGATTACCATATAAGTATGTTGATTTATTTATGATCATTTTACATGTATTAATTATATTTTAATATCATTTCTTATCATAACTATATTGAATTGTAAATTTATTTTAAAATTTGATAAATTTTGTATTTCTTATCGGTTTTACATATATAATACATCAAATTAATAATTTTTTGATGAGTTTCGATTTGACATCCATATTGTATATATAAAAGATTTATATATATATTATTTATCTTTATAATAATAATAAATATATTCATTAAAATTAATTAGAAAAATAAAATTATTTCTCAATTAATATATTTATGTTTACTGTAGTTATATGTATAAGTTAGAAAAATTATTATAATATAACACATTTATGTCGCACAAATAACAAGTGTCATCTAAATATATATAATAATATATATCTCTTTATAAAAAGTATTTAATTTTCAACAATTCTCATTAATTTTACAATAAATTGTATGAAAAAAATTTAACAAGCACCCGTGTAATACACGGGCGTTGTACTAGTTAAATAATAAAAACCAACCATTACTGTATAATTTTTAACAAAATTCACTCACATATTTATAATTAACATTAATCGTCAATAATTATTTTACTACTTTTACTCAGATCAAATTTAATTATTAATATATTTTTATTCATATTTACTCACAAATTCAAAATTAATTCAAATTTATAGCCAATGTTTTCCAACTTAGAACTCACTTCATCCATTATAAGTTTTAATTACTTACTTATAAATTCTAATCGCTTCATTAAATAGGGTGATTTATTTATTTTTTTTTTAAAAAAGAAACAAGTGGACAAAAACAAAAACAAAAAAAAAGGAGTGGAAAAAAATCAAAACCACGTATTCCCGGAATACGTTTTTCTAATTAAATATTATTAGAGAAAACGATAATACGTTTTATAAATGTTTTTGTAAAATTAAAAAAAAAAAAATCCGCTATAAAGTGGAAGGAATTCAATTTATAAATAGTAATTATAAAACGTATTTTTATAATACGTATTTAGAAACCCTAAATTGTTCGTTACAATTTATAATCTATGTTAGACGTATTTCTGAAATACGTTATATAGTTTAATTTTCTGCTAGGCCTTCGTTTGGCAGTTTCGGGAGCCGTCTTCGGGGTTGCGTTCTTCTCTTTGTGGATGACCGTGTGGCAGCTAGTGCATCGTGCGGGCTGAGGTGCCATTTCAAACCCTTTCTACTGTGGCTCTGGTGTTGAGCCCGGGGGAGGCCAGTGCTTCCGTCTTTGGCTAGTGGTGTTAGCCGGTTTTGGGACATTGGTGTTGTGGGGTGTGATTTGGGTTTCTTGTGCTTCTGCGAAGGGGAGGGTCTGCTCATTGGTTGGGTCTGGGGCCAGGGTTGCCGCTTCAGATAGGCCTTTCGGCAGTTTCGGCGGTTTCTCGGGCTGAGGATTTTTCTTCGGGTCGACTATTCATTCGGTAGATTTGCTGTGGAAGGGCTCTTATTTTTTGTAGTTTTCTTTGTTTTATTTGTAATAGTCTTTTGTTTTATTTGTGTTTTGTTGTTTCGTCTGTTTTGTGTTGTATGTGTTGTCTTGTATTAGGTATTGTGTTTTTGGTTTGGGTCGTTGGCCCCTGTGAGCCGTTTGCATACGGTGTTTCCTCGTTTGGGGCCGTTCCACATTACCTCGTTTGGGGTCGTTCCACATTGCCCCGCTGGGGTCGTTTCATTTTGTCAGTGTTGTTGGTTCTTGTGTTGGTGTTTGAGTCGTTTTCTTTCTAGCCTTGCTAGCGATTCTAGGCGGACCTCGGTCTAGCCTCCAAGTTTGTATTTTCGCACATTTGTGCGCTTATCTATAGTACTTCTATCGTTCCGACCAAAAAAAAAAAGTCAACGTATTCAGAAAATACGTTTTATAATTAAATAAAAGAATAAAACGTATTCCTGTAATACGTTTTACAATCAAATATAAAAAAAAGACTTCTCTTCCCTCACTTCAGAGACGAGATTTACAAGCAGAAGCAGCACTCTTCGAGCAGCAAGCGAGCTGCTGCGTATTCATATCGCATACCCGATTCGAATTGACAACAACGACACGAGCCTTATTTCCGGTTAATTCTTTTGCACAAGGTATATTGACTTATCTCAATTTTTTACATTGTTTTGAGTTGTTTGAAAATTGGGAATTGGTATAGAATGTTTGAATGTAGTGGTGTTTGAACATTGGGAATTGTTATAGTATGTTTGAATGTAGTGGTGTTTGAACATTGAGAATTGTTAATTGTTTATCGAATATTTGTAGTTGAATTGGAGAATGGAAATTTGTTGTAAATTGTCAATTGTGTATTGATTCATTGTTGTTTGGCTTAGGGTTTTTCGAATTAGGGTTAGAATTAGGACTTTCTATTTATTCGAAATATAGATGAATTTTATGTTATTGTTGATTATGGGTATTAGGGTTTTGGAGAATTATTTTGTTGGAAATATTTATTTTGGTTATTTGTTGAAATAATTGATTTTTTTTTTGTGTTGGATTAGACATTATGTGTTGTTGTAATTGGGAAGAATGTAAATTGTCTTTTTGCAGCAGGTATTAATGGCGCATTCCGGTGCATACTTTGTTAATTTGTACTGGCATTTTCCGAAGGAAATGCTAAGTGAATTTGTTTTATTTAAAGATCATCCGGACGGTTCATTGTTTATTCTGGAGAGGATATCTTATCAACAATTGGTAGAAATGATTAATGAAAATTGTTGCTTTGGAGAAGGTTAGAGAATGAAAGAGATTACTTTAATAGTTACTCAACCCGATGGTTCGTTGAATTTCATAAGACTGAATAACGATAGTGTTCTTCAGTATATTTATTACCTTCCTTCTATGTCCATGGTGTATTTGGATTTATCGTTAGAGACAATTACACCGGTTACACAGGTTGAGGATGTGTGGGGATGTTACCGGGGAGTGGTGGATGTTGAGGGTGTGTCTACTTCGCATGTACGTAATTTTGGAGAAGGGACAAGCTCAACAATGCAATGGGAATATGAGAACTGGGAAGAAGAAGAAGGCGATGAAGATTTCATTCCTGGTGAAGATGATTTCACTGATGAGACCTCCGAAAGCGAATCAGACAGGTCTATAAACGAGAAAAGTGAACCCGAATTGATTGAAGAGGAAGACCCTCTTCCTAGTGGTGGTCGCCACATTTATCGCGAGATGGGTGAATGGGAGCCATCAAAGATAGATGAAAACGAGTATGCTCTTCCATTATGGAATGGCGACATTGAGACCATCCGTTTGGGTACAGTTTTTAGAAGCAAGGAAGAGGCACATTCGGGTATCTTGGCTTGGAACGTTGATAGGCTGAGGGCGGTTCGGACAATATATTCTAACCAAAAGTCATTCAAAGTGGTCTGCAGATCTAATGAAGACGAACCTTGTGTGTGGAAGGTTCGAGTGACTAAGAAACGGGTTCATGAAATGTGGGAATTAACTGAATGGACTGACAGACACACTTGTATACAACGGGTTGAAAGAAATGACCACAGAAACGTAACCGCCCGTATGATTTCAAATCTTGTAGTTAACAAGATTGAAAAAAAAATTGGACTACAACGTTACATTGATCCAAGCCGATGTGAAACAATGCTGGAAAGTCGATGTAAGCTACAAGAAGGCGTGGCACGGCAGGAGAAAAGCCATCGAGCGTGTGTATGGCTGCTGGGAATCGAATTTTGCAGAACTCCCTCGGTATGCAAAAATTAATTAAAAATACATGTGTTGTTTGTCTGTCACAATGTTTATCTATTTATGAAAATGTTTTGTAATTTGCAGGTATTTTGCCGCGTTTCAAAGAGCGAATCCCACCACAGTTGTGCAGTGGGAATGGCAGGGTGGGGAAATGGCGCATCAGTATAGAGACAGACAATTCAAATTTGTATTCTGGGCGTTTGGTCCCGCCATTCAGACCTTCCAACTATGCCCGTCGGTCATTAGCATCGATGACACACATTTGCGCGGATCGTACAAGGGGAAATTGCTTGTTGCTATAGCACAGACAGCGAATAAGCGACTATGGCCAATCGTCTATGCGATTGTTGATGAAGAAAGCAAAGAGCTGGTCCTTTTTCCTTACAAATGTGCGGCAATATGTTGTGTTCGACCGACATATCTGTGTTCTCTCCGACAGGGATAACGGCATACTAAGTGCCATTGACTCGTTAGTTGGTTGGCAAGAACCCGCTGCATATCACCGGATTTGCCTTCGACACCTTCGAAGCAACGTGGTCACTAACTTTAAGAATAAGAAAGTGCGTGATTGGTGTTGGGATTTGGGTTCGCAATTGTCAGAGCGAAAGTTTCGAGCGACAGAACAGCGACTGTTGGAATTTAATCCCCAGGCACACAAGTACCTCTTCGATATTCCTTTGAACAAGTGGACCCTGTATGGTGATGAAGGAAGACATAGATGGGGCACATTGACGACCAATATGTCGGAGAGCTACAACAACGTTTTGAAAGGCGTTAGGTTTTTGCCGTGCAGAGCTTTGGTACAGGCCACATTGGACAAAACTTTGAATTTGTTCGAACAAGAACAAAAGAAGGCCACGAGATGCATGAGTCTCATTGCTACTCAGCACTATACCGCGTTTTTGGAATTGGAGCATACATCCGCAACCCATTTTGTGACATGTGTGGACGCCGAAAAGTCCAGGTACAAGGTCATAACTGGTCTACGGGCTAGTGGGAGAGGGCAAAACAGGTATATATGGTTTTTTTTTGTTTTTTTTTTTCCATTCAAATATTTGAATGTTTATATATAACTCATTGTTTGTTTAACAGCTTTAAGGTTAATTATCGTGGGAAACGTTGTAGTTGTCTGAAGTGGCAGACACACAGGAAACCGTGCTCTCATGCAATAGTTGTAGCTCGTCACATCGGGCTTGATCCAAAGTCGTTGTACGATATGGCATTTTGGACGCAGACCTGGGTAGATCAATTTACTAATTGGAGTTTTGCTCCAATTGGTACTGCGGATACATGGGCGCCGGTAGGATGGAATTTGATACCACACTGGGAGAGGATGATCTTGAAGCCTGGACCCGGTCGCAAACAAACGAGACGCTACCGCATGCAAATGGATCGTCGGGCGCGCCGCAGAAATGATAGAGGACAGTGTTCGAGATGTGGTAATCCCGATCATGTTATTGATGAGTGTCCGTCCTCACACCCACGCACCGATAGGTCTAGACTTCGTGATGAGTGGGGGAACTAGATTTATTAGTGTGTATTTGGATTTGTTTGAAAGGTTCATTTGGATTTGGTTGGATTGTTATTTTGTTTTGTTTGGATTGTTTATTTTATTTAAATTTGTTTAGATGATTTATTTGGAATTGTTTGAATGGTATTTACGGTAGATTAGTTGATTTGTTACTGTAATTTTTGTGTAGTTGGTTGTTTTGAATATTTAAAACAGGTATTTTTGGTTAAAGCATGGCAAAAAACCAGTTTTTTTTTTTTTGTTACAGGTAAAAACATATTTTAATAATACGTTTTATTAATAAATAAAGAAAAACGTATTGCCATAATACGTTTATATAACGATTTAAAAGTAAACCGTATTTCGGAAATACGGTTTTTAAAAAAAATATAAATGGTACAAGGTTCCCAGATTGGGACTCGAACCCGGGTCAATGGGCGAGTCCAGTTTCTCTGGGCGCACCTCGTACCATTGTGCCGACAGACACTTTCCGATAATTTTTGTACAAATTCTATACATATACATATTATATGATATATTATATAATATAATATAATATAACATATGTTATACTATATGTTATATTATATGATATATTATATAATAAAACATATGTTATACTATATGTTATATTATATGTTACATATAGTATATGATATAATACTATATGTTATATACTATATAGTATTTATATATTATATACCATATACTATATACATATACTATATATTATATACTAGTATTGAACTCGAATTAGAACAATTAAACTTGAATTAGTCAAATTGAACTCGAATTAGTCAAATTGAACTCGAATTAGTCAAATTAAACTCGAATTAGTCAAATTGAACTCGAATTAGTACAATTGAACTCGAATTAGTACAATTGAACTAGAATTAGTACAATTGAACTCGAATTAGTACAATTGAACTCGAATTAGTACAATTGATTGCGAAATAGTACAATTAAACTCGAATTAGTCAAATTGAGCTCGAATTAGTCAAATTAAACTCGAATTAGTCAAATTGAACTCAAATTAGTACAATTAAACTCGAATTAGTACAATTGATTGCGAATTAGTACAATTAAACTCGAATTAGTCAAATTGAACTCGAATTAGTCAAATTAAACTCGAATTAGTCAAATTGAACTCGAATTAGTACAATTGAACTCGAATTAGTCAAATTGAACTCGAATTAGTATAATTAAACTTGAATTAGTACAATTGAACTCGAATTAGTACAGTTGAACTCGAATTAGTACAATTAAACTCGAATTAGTCAAATTGAACTCGAATTAATCAAATTAAACTCGAATTAGTACATTTGAACTCGAATTAGTCAAATTGAACTCGAATTAGTACAATTGAACTCGAATTAGTCAAATTGAACTCGAATTAGTACAATTGAACTCGAATTAGTACAATTGAACTCGAATTAGTACAATTGAACTCGAATTAGTCAAATTGGACTCGAATTAGTACAATTGAACTCGAATTAGTAAAATTGAACTCGAATTAGTCAAATTAAACTCGAATTAGTACAATTGAACTCGAATTAGTACAATTGAACTCGAATTAGTACAATTGAACTCGAATTAGTACAATTAAACTCGAATTAGTATAATTGAACTCGAATTAGTCAAATTGAACTCAAATTAGTACAATTGAACTCGAATTAGTACAATTGAACTCGAATTAGTACAATTGAACTCGAATTTGTACAATTGATTACGAATTAGTACAATTAAACTCGAATTAGTCATATTGAACTCGAATTAGTCAAATTGAACTCGAATTAGTACAATTGAACTCGAATTAGTCAAATTAAACTCGAATTAGTCAAATTGAACTCGAATTAGTACAATTGAACTCGAATTAGTCAAATTGAACTCGAATTAGTACAATTGAACTCGAATTAGTAAAATTGAACTCGAATTAGTACAATTGAACTCGAATTAGTACAATTGAACTCGAATTAGTCAAACTAAACCCTAAACCCTAAACCCTAAACACTAAAAGTTAAATACTATATACTATATGTTATATACTATATACTATATATCATATACTATATGTTATATATTATAACATATAGTATATAATATGTAATGTACTATATGTTATATATCATATACTATATATTATATAGTATATAGTATATGCTACAATTAATATAATATATATACTTACTACATATAATATATTTCTAAATAAGACGTATTCACAGAACACGGTTTATGTTTATAATTATATTTAAAACGTATTTTGCAAATACGGCTTATAAAAAATTTAAGTAAACCGTATTCGCTGAATACGGTTTTAGTTTAAATATAAATAAAAAAAATCTTCTTCCTCCTTACGCGAGCAGAATAACAGAGAGGCGAGAGTACACCCCCGAAAGAAAGAAGAGAGCGAGCGAGAGTACCGTACCGAGGATAAACCACCGCCGCCGCACTGTCGCGCCGCATCGCCGTCTACAAGGTAAATATTTCTTCTAAAAGTAGAAAATATGGTAAATGAATACATGAGAAATTTAGGGTTTCGAATTAGGTTTTAAATTTGAAATTCGGTTTGAATTAGGGTTAGGCTTTTGAATTTGAGATTAGGTTTTGATTCGGTTTGTCATCATATATCACTTTATATATAAGCATTTGTATCACTTTACATTGTAATTACTCAAAAAAAATGAGACTGCTCTGAATGAGTAGTGAATGAGTTTACTGTAAGACGGTTTGTCATCAATTGTGAATGAGTTCACTGTTACTGGGTACAGATGCATTTGGGTACATCTTATTACTCATAAAACAGTTGAATGTTTTCAGAAAAATTGTGAATGAGTTCACTGTTACTGGGTACAGATGCATTTGGGTACAGCTTATTACTCATAAAAATTGTGAATGAGTTCACTGTTACTGCATTGTCCATATTTACTGAATGAGTTCACTGTCACTGTTACAAATGCATTTGGGTACAGAAAGCTATATTTGATTGTCTATTTTTTACACCGTAACAATTTATCCATCAATTTCATTTCTTATTGGAATTCATTGTGCATATAATTTTTTTGTAATCGTAGATTCATCATCGTCGTCCCAGCCTCAGAGATACGGTGTACACCCTGGACCGAGGGATCCCAAATTTCTATATCTTCATTACAAACACCGGGCATGGGCGGTTTATAATAATCAACTGGGAGCTCGTAGCGACACGGTTTCAAACCGCCGCTACGACTTACAGTTCTGGAAGGCTTTGCCAAAGCAGCATCCGTCGGTTTGGGAGGTGATCGATCGCACCGATTTCGGGCCCTTGTTTCGAATGGGCCGAGTCCAAACCTACAACGCCGTCATTACCGGTCTGCTCGAAAGGTGGCGTCCGGAAACGAACACCTTTCATTTCGATTTCGGGGAGGCAACTATCACTCTGCAGGATGTACAAGTCCTATTCGGTCTACGGGTCGATGGAGCTGCTTGTTTAGGAGTGACGGTAGACCTAACACCGGTACAATGGCGTGATAGGTGCAAGAACTTGTTAGGGTTTCGACCCGATGTCCAGGTATATTTTTTCCTATTTTTTTTTTTTAAATGCATGTCCACTCAATTATATCGTTTTTAATATATATAAAAACCACTGTCAGGATCCCCCCAGCACTCCGGAAGAGCAAGCGGCTTACAAGCCCGCTGGTTGGGCCATTAAAGGCCAGTTTATGAAGATTTCGGGATTAGAAAAGGAATTCATCAAAGGTCTGCGAGATGGACTTCCGGCCATACGCTACGAGCAAAGGGCGAGGGCCCTTATCCTGTGGTGCCTTGGCTCCTTTTTCTTCCCCGACCAGTGGGGAAATGGCGTGAATCTTTATTGGCTGCAGCTGCTGGAGGACATAGACGGGATTAAGGGCTACAACTGGGGTTCAGCGCTCCTAGCAGCTGTATATAGAGCGTTGTGCACTGCCTACGAGGCTGGAGCGCAATGGATCAAGAGCTGTGTGCAATTGATCCAGGTAAGTTTATTTTTCTTCTACTTTGAAATTCATTATTTTTTATTATAATTGAGACTAATATTTAGTAACAAATGTATACGTCCATATGTCTAGGTTTGGGCGTGGGAGCGTATCCCACGCATTCGCCCAAC
>CACSLK010017224.1:475822-487277 GCA_902706635.1 Striga hermonthica | reverse complement strand
AAAATTGGTAGATTTTTGTAATGAGTTTGCCGAAACTTTTGTTTCAATTAATTGGATCAAATATTTTTATCATATTAGTTATTTTTCAACTAACTATCAAATAAAATTTTAAAATTCACTCATTAGTTATCAACTAGTTTTACTGAAAATACAGAATGCTAGCTAAAATATTTCAATAGTGATCAACTAGTTTGTATAAAAAACAGGGCATCAAAATAAGTTAGCTTTTTTTTTTTTCCCAACGACATAATCTATCTCATTAAAAAAGTCAAATGGCAATGTATAAAGACAGGCCTGGAACCCGGGAATGGGAGGTTGTGGGAGGTTACAACTGCACCGATGCAACCTAGACGAACAACTAGCAACACTAGAATGACAACCACACAACGACACTAAACCAAACTACAAACCACACCAGAAAACAATATAAAACACTCCCAAACTACAAACCACACCAGAAAACAATATAAAACACTCCCAACAGGAGAATACTCGAGTGTGATCCCAATAGGATAATAAAGTTACACTCGGGTCAACCAGGGCCAACGGCCCAAACCTAAAACACGCGAACAAACACAAAACAAACAACAACAGCAACAAAACAACAATAACACACGAAGAAACAAAAACTAAACATAAACACATAACGAAGCCCTCCCCTAGTGAAACAAAACGAGCCCAGCCAATAGTGAACTATAGACACAAGAAAGATACCGAGCACGAGCAATCGCTACTGAAACTGCAGAACGCATAGCAGTAGGTAAAACCAAACCCCGTACCAATCCCGAATCGACCCGTCGCAAGCCGAGAAAGCCACGCCTAACCCCCACACCCCACACTGGCTCTGCCCGCCCTCATCAGACGCCACTAAACAAGGTCGATAGAGCCCGACCCCACGCCATCTAACACCACTAGATAGACGGGGAAAGAGGTGAAAGTGAACGGACACTCAACCCAGACCGCCACAACGGACCTGCCGCAGCCACCTGAGTCCCACCCTGCCTATTGACACGCACTCCAACCAACACCACCACGAACCTCCAAGACCAGAAAACCGAGACCCACCAAAGAGGCGGAGCTCCACCCAAAAGCAGAGCATATCGATCGAAGACAAGGAGAGTCGAGGGACTTACCACCACCAGATAGNNNTTTTTTTTTTTTCGCGAAGGGGTATACTCAAAATAAGCTAGCTAAAAAACAGAAAACTAGCTAAAATATTTCAACAGTGATCAGCTAGTTTGTATAAAACAGAGAGAATCAAAATAAGCTATCTAAAATATTTCAACAATGATCAGCGAGTTTTACAAACGTAGTCGTAACTAATTTTACCAAATATAACCTAAAACCAAAACATCAAAATAAGCTATCAAAAATCAAAGGTAACCGGAATATTATACAGTTCGCCGGCCCGCGCATGACGACATACAAAATCCCCGCACATGACAACCTGTCAAACTTAAAATCCCCGCAGCTACTTGCACGGTAAAACAAAAGACGGTGCTCAAAAAGACCAGCCGGCTTCTACAAGCCATACCAAACAATCTTTACCAAAGCCTCATTATCCCCTTTTTACCCACTCATAACTTCCTTAAACCAACAACAAACAACTGTTAACTACGTTAGACAAACTTCTTGATCACACACTATAATCAAAATCACGAGCCACCATTGAAACCCGTTGCAGACACGGACCGCCGTGCGAATTCCAACAGCAACTTCCTCTGCTGCTCACTCGTATGAGGAAGGCACGCCCTCAACAGTTCGACCGGAATTTCTTTACCAATCGCATTACCCAAATCACCACCATTAACCGCGCCTTGTGACTGCTGGAACGACTGCACGAACGTGTCGTACTTGCTGAAACAGTATTTCGTCAGCAGCTCGAAAAACGCATCGAACGAGACCTGCCAGAACGCTCTGTGGTGGTCGGAGCAGTTTTCTGCCGCGCGAGGGCCCGTCAGAAGCTCGGTGGCCCTGTCGAGCACGGATTTCAAAACCAACGAAGCCCCATCACCCGAGGAGTGCCCGACCGGGCGGAGAGGAGGGTGGTGCTCAGACGAACAAACTACAGACGCAAGGCACGCGGCCAGGGGTTTCAGTTCCGTACGGTGCATGCAATTCGAGACGGCCTCTGCAAGGTTTCGGGTTATTACCATTGATATTTCACAATGTGCGGTGGTTTTTTCAAATAAGAACCTCAGATTACGGCACACGGTCATGCAAACGACTCGGGCGAGCTCGCCCGGATTCAGAAGCTCGAGATATCTCGCGAGGAGCTTTTTCCCCTTCGGGAGAGAGACCAGACTTAAAAAGACAAAATCGTCCCTGCTGCGTGCTAAACTCACGGTGTGCCCGGTTGTGGCTAACGAGTCGACCAGCTGAAAGGATGAAGAAGCTACAGCTTCTAGAAGGACCTGTCTCCTCTGCCTCAACTGGGCCCCACCATCCGGAAGCTCATTGAACTGTAGAAATCGGTCGATATCATCCACGTCGAGCAGGAGGGATATCCCGTCCTCGATGGCTGCCCTGGCCGCCAGCATCGGCACTTGTATTAAGGGCTTATCGGGAATTTTCGACTCGGGATTATTAGGTGAATTGGAGGAATTTTCGATTTCGAGCAGCGGTCGAGGCCTGCGAATGGAGGAGAAGGAGACCCGTCCGAGAGCATCGACTTGGAGGAAAGGGTGGGGTTCGTTGTTTGGGTGAGGTTTCGAAGAATCTTCTTCTCTCAAATTACTTGGACAGAATTGGTTTCTCGATTTGGCACCGGCTGTTTTTCTAGCCAGAATGGCCTGATGGTAATAGTCCTCGACGTAGGGGTCGTTGCTGTGGGTAGCCAGTAGCTGCATCCTGTGCATATTTTCAATCTCGCCTGCTGACATGTATTTCGACTTGAACCTTGGTGGGCCGTGAGGGCCGCGATGGGGATAACGAAGAGCAGGATGGCTACTCCGCTGGAGTAACTGGGCCTGCAAATGGGCAATGGGCGGATGAACTCGAAGTGGGATTACGGTTTGCTGAGATGGCATCACCTGCGGGAAACTGTTCTGACCGGGAAAATTGTTCGGGAAGTTAAGATGATTTCCTGGAGATAATAAGCTAGTTTGGTTTGCCCGTTGGTTTTGGTGTTGACCGTTATGAAGTGGGAGACCTCGAGGTAACTGAGTCAAATTGGATATAGAAGAAATAGTGGGCCCCACAAATTTGGGGTGATGGGGAATATTAGACAGTCCACTGGGTGAGGCTTGCTGGGATCTTCCTCCAGGAAGTGGGTACGAAATGAAGGGCGAATTGGGAATAAGAATCGGTTTGGTTGAATGGCGGTGTTGTAGTTTTTGCTGCTCTTGTTGAGGGTATGAAGATGTCCTATGCAACAAACCGGGTTCCACAAAGTGGTGCATGGAATATGGATGTGAGGACCAGTTTTTGCTATCGTGAAGTGTTTCAGCATCGAAAGCACGCTGATCTGACCAATTACCGAGATGCAGGTCTTGTGCCAGCTCAGAGGCAGACGAACCTGCAGCAAAATAGCACCATAAGCGAAATGGCAATCTTTAGAAACCAGTTAAACTGCAACTTTAAATAACAAGCTCGACAAACCAGAGCTTAGCAGTAAATGATATCATCAAGCCATAACAGTGTCATCTGATTTCAATTTACTCACTTTCTCTGGATCCACAGTCTTTACTAACTCCTGCACTAGTTGGCCTACTGTCAACTTCGTTCAACTGCATAAGGAAAATACTAAGGGCATGAGATAACAGTAATTTGACTCTTCGGTTACTATTATAATCAATGTGAGATACAATAACAAAGCAGAATAAGCTCAAGTATTGAAACAAGGGGAAAGAGTTAAACAATGACCAATCTAATGTCACGATATGCAGATAAGATACATATTTGCAACTAATTTACCATCACGTCATCATGTTCCAATAATAACATTTTATGGATGCAATGCCACTGGTACACGATTTCAAAATATGAACCTCAAAATGTTGCAATGTGAGATACAGTAACAAAGCAGAATAAGCTCAAGTATTGAAACAAGGGGAAAGAGTTGAACAATGACCAATCTAATGTCATGATATGCAGATAAGATACCTATGTGCAACTAATTTACCATCATGTCATCATGTTCCAATAATAACATTTTATGGATGCAATTCCACTGGTACACGATTTCAAAATATGAACGCAAAATGTCTACAACAGGCATTCTTTTATAAAGATAATATACGGTAGTAGAAAGCAAGAAGTCGGTCCTTGGTAAATTATCACACTGCAGAAACAAAAATTGGTAGAAAGGAAGTAAGGAGGGTTTAATTTAGGTTTTCAATGGTTTTTAGTCTATTTTAGTCAATTAGTCGATGGAGACTAACTATATAAAGCTTCCACATGGATGTACAAAATATCAAGTTAACATGTAAAACAAACTTCTACTTAATGGGGCTGGCAATAATTTCAGTGCAAGTCAAGTCTCACCTTAGAAAATGTACTTGAAAGGTCATCAATTTCAGATAGAGATCCCAACCCATCTTCCTACAATGAGAAATGATCGTCACGAATCATTTTTGTTTTTTTAATATTCATCATAGTATAGACGAATAATGGAGCAATAATGATTCACCGGACTCCTCCATGATTCTTTAGGCCACTCTCAAAAAAATATGACAATACATTTTCAATAAATGACACACAATACACTACAGCAAGGCAGTATCTCAATGCTGCTTGCAGATATGCTGAAAAGGAGGGAAGTGAGGATCATCTGGCATTCTAACAGAAAAATCAAACGAGCGCTTTAGTGATGTTTTGGAGCCCTACATAAAAAATAAAAAAAAAATAAAAATGTAACCAGAAACCTAAGATCCAGAATGTGAGTTAAATACGATAAGTCATAGAATTCTCTTCATAGACATTGTTCTGTGAAGGTCTCACTTACCTAACCTCAATTTCATTTAACATAGAACCCACAGACCAATGAAAAATCTAACAAATTTCCAGAGAATAACTAAGGTAACTAGAGGTAATCAGACCGAATTTTAAAATAAGCAACATATGAAACACAAAATGAATACTAGTAAGAAGGTTTATGTGATAACACAGACTGATGTAAAAGTGTGCTTTTAACTAGTCATAAGGTAATACTCAACTACAATAATATCAATGTGTAATTAACAGTGCATGTGTACATCTAAACCGGGGAAACTCATGTTACTACAGTAAAAATAGTCAAAATGATGTCTGAATTCAGACAAGATTATAGTGCAGCACCAGACATTTCAAGGAAACAGTTTGCCTCTTTATTTCGTACATTCTTGACTTCCTAGTGCTGCTAGATCCACCAGACACAACTTTAATGAAATAGCAAAAGTAGATCCGACTAGAACTCAAATTTCTATATCAAAACCAATCATTTGAAAAGAGACAAAAATAGCCGCATCACATATCAGATATGGGCTACGAAAAGTCAATAATTCACATAGCTAGTTTGCTAAGTTGTGTTACAAATAAACATATAAGGCATCAACACCAACACAAGAGAGAGAAGGATGAATATCCAAATTGAGAAAGTGAGAAGGCCGGCACCTACATCGAGTATACTGAAACAAGGCAAATGCATGGTTATATATTGATGTTCCTGTTTAAAAAAAATGCAGTCAACCCAATCAAATAAAAGATGACTTATGGACTAATGAGGCTAACAATACGTGCAGAGAGGAGCAAGCAATACAGGGGTGCAAAAACTTTGGGGACATCAGTCCCACAATTTCACATGTATGGTCCTATGGACAGGTAACTATCACATGTATTGAAATTCCTAAGACATGAAGCAAGACGAAGAAAAAATCACACGAAAAAGAGAATAAAGCTTTTCAATCCAAAGCAGCAACCTCTTCCTTGTCGAACTGAAACTCTTCTTCCTCGAAGCCAGCAGGGGCAAGATCGTCCTCACCGTCTTCTAACCCCCCTAACTCAACTTCCTCCAGCACATTGCCACCGAAAAATTCATATTGTGAAGCGTCAAATAGTGCATCCCCTGGACCACATAAAAAGTCAAACGATGAACTCAAGACCCGCTAGACAAACCATTCCAGTCATGCTGTGTGAACAATTTCGTATACGCCATACAGACAGGAAAAGCATTAGGTAGCTAATAAGAGTATAAGTGGTAAACACTATGAGCCGGTATAGTCCCATATTTAGTAGTCCACTACAGAAATGCAAACAGACCCATTTTAAGTGAGACGGTATACCAAATATAAACCCCATGACAAATTTCTGAGAGCAGCATTTCGCATCATACATGGAAAAAACTATAGCAAAGCAGACAGCTAAAGAACACTGCAACTTCCTAAACCCAATGGATCTTCTGAAACTCGGAAAAGAAAATATGTAACAAGTCCATAAATGATAAGCAAACAGATCAACGAGCAACCAAATTCGAAATTAGAACGTGCATTTGAAAATCTAAAGAAGACAGCCATGGCCAAACCTGTAGGATTTGCGCCGACTGGTATGAAACCCTGAAGCTTGGAAGAAGCTCCACTACTGCCTTCACCTCCATAACCATCCATTTCGAATTTTGTTGCTATAAATAGACTAAAATTTAAAAGGAACAAAAAAATAATCATATCACTCACTTGAAAACTAAAGCCTATCAGTTTATTCTTCTGCCATAGCACCTCTAAAACACCCAGATTACTCCATTAACCCCATGAACTGAAAATAAACGAGAGAGAAGAAAAACTGAATCAAAACCTTCGAAATCAATATGAAGCAATCAGAAACCAGAGAAACAATCCCTGAAACCTCTTCCACCGGTCCTTGATCAATGATGATAACGACTAATTTCTTCTGTAAACCCTAGCAAAGAGAAGGTGAAGAGATGGAGCTGAAGTGAAGACAAAAACTGGAAGCGCAGCACGTCCAATGGTGTGAGCGAGCACATTTGCCATTTTGTGGGTTAAAAACAGGATACGAAACAAAAGTTGCAGATGAAAAAAGCTTTTTTGTAATGTAAATTCGGGTAAATAGTTTGTACTCTTTGTGCATTTATAATATTTATTTAATATTTACTTTTATAAGTTCGTAAGGCTGAAGACGAAGGAGCTCACGAGCGCTAGAGTCAATGCTGGACTCGTTTAAGTTTGGCCAAATTTGAGCTTCAGACCAATTGCACTTGCATATATGTTACAACTACAATTCAATAAAAATCTAAAAGGAAAATACTAAGGGAGCAATTTGATATAGGAGTAGAAATTATTTGGTTTTGATTACCCTTTAACTCAAAATCAACTGAATTTTATCCATTAACTTTTACTAATATTATCAATATAATCAAATAATGTCAATCAATTATCATAAGGAGTATATAACTTTTGCATTCAAGAAAATCGTTCGTACTTTTTTTTTTTATGTTTTTCAAAACTTGGAATCCTCGAGTGAAAAAAATTGAGCCTAAACCAAAACACAAGTCGAACCACGTAGTTTACATCAATTTTACAGAATAAAACGGTTCAGTTTTAGTTCACTTTTTTTCACATTGTGGTGCAGTGCTTAGTTTTTCTTATAGGTTCGATTTTTATGATTCATTTATAATAGATTTCTCAAGGTTTTAAGTCAAGTTATTTAATTTTTCAACTATATTATAGCTTTAATATATATGTGTGTGTGTAGCAAAAACAATGTAAAAATTGAAATGATAGTAGTATGGTATATTGGTTTATGTAAATCATCAAATTCTTATAAATGAATGAGCTTATCATATATTTTAAAACAATGAAGTTCACTATGCAATGAATGAACACTTGCTATCTTAAAATAATTTTGGGAAGAAACATTGGATGCATGTAGGTTTTGGGGGAGAGAATTAATTAATTTAGTGTGCTATCTTATTCAAGTGTTAATGCAAAATCAATCATCATGTATAACTGAGTGGGGAAGGTCGTTTTAGGGAAATTTAAATATATAGATTCTCTATAATCTATAGTAATATAAAGAAGTTGTTGGAAAAATACAAAAATAGTATGTTTGTCTTAAAAAATAAAGTTTTGACTTATTACTTTAAATAATAATTACTACGTTAAGTAATGACCATGTAGGTCCCACACATTAAATTAATTAGCATAAAATTATGGAATAGATTTAATCACGTAATTAATCATTAAATCTCCTAGCATTTCGATTTTTGTTTACAAAATTTTAATCGGATTTTTTTAGATCTGTTCTTTCACAAATTTCATAACTAACACAAATATCCACAATAATTGAATCACGATTCTATTCTTGTTACAAAATTTTATTTTTAACAAACTCCTTACCAAACTCCTTTTTTTTTGGATAATTTGATAGGATATTGACAAGTCATATTTTTTTTGGTAACTAATTTGATCCTTTTTCTATTTACTAACTAAATCTTGTGAATCTCTTTGAATTTACAGATTTTTAGGTTCGAAAATTGAAATCATTGATATCCCATAAAATTTGGAAACGATTTAAATTTGAAATATGTGAGAATTACACATAATACACATATTAAAAACATATTTTTGGTAAATCTACAAATTTGGTTATTCAAAAATTAAAAAATGTGAGATTTGAACATGAATAATCAAATGTAGTTAACTAAATTATTTGATTTTTGTACTACAAGTATATTAAAACGTATTTTTCTACTACAAATAATCAAATTTTTGGTAGAACAAAATCAATTGATATCCCACCAAAAATTTTGGTCAATCAAAAATCAAACTGAAAATTAAATAATTTTGATAAATCAAAATCAAATAATTTAGAAAGCATTTAACAATAGATGTTCAAATAATTAGTGGGTATTAATTGAATTTGGTATCTTTTTTTTTGAAAAGAAAAAATAAAATTTATAAATATATAATAGGAATATAAATTTACTTAAAAAAGGAACTAAAATCTCACCAAAAAATGTCATTCTTACTATTATTCATATATTTTTTTGATTTTTTTAATGGGCGGTGAGCTTTCAATTTGAAATTCAAATTATGAAAACATGCGATAAATATTGAAAACATCTAATTTTATGTTCACGGCTTGATATATATTCAAATTCAAACGCAAATTAGCTATAAAATCAATCATAAGATATTCATAGATAATTATTTCACAATTTTTTGGATTGTTTGGAGTTACATATTGCTGAAAAAATCTCGAGATTTGTTAAATGATACATATCAAAATAAAAATATTCTTTTCAATTAATCCAAAAAGCCTTATCAAATTAAACTTTAACAAACTCTATTAATTTTGGTAAACATTAAGTCATATTGATATGACCCATAATATTCAAAATAAAAGATTAATTGTTGACTTACTAATATAATCATTATCAATGGGTCCCACACGTCAACCAATTTAATTGGATTTTGGTAACAATTTTGATCAAATTTTGATAATAAATCTCGGATTTTGGTAACAAATTTGATCTAATTGTGAGAACGAATCTCAGATTGTGATAACAAATCTCGGATTTTGATAACGAATCTTTTAATATATCCTCTTTTTGAAGACAAATAGTTATATACACAATATATTGCCGATAATATTTAGAATTTCTTTTGGTAACAAATTTCACATTTTTTTTTATTACTTGGAGTTAATTATTGGAGAAAAAAATCTCGATATTTGATAAAAGATTCATATCAAAATAAATATATATTTTTCAATCAATCCAAGAAGTCTTCCCAAATTAAATTGTAACAAACTTCATTAATTTTGGTAAACTTTATGTAACATTGATATGACACATAATCTTCGAAATAAAAAAAATTAATTATTGACTCACTAATATAAGCAATATCAATGGGCCCCACATGTCAACCAATTTAATCAAATTTTGGTAACAAATTTGATCTTATTTTGATAACATATCTCGGATTTTCTTAACAAATTTGATCTGATTGTGATAATAAATCTTGAATTGTGATAACAAATCTCGGATTTTGATAACAAATTTTTTAAAATAACGGCTTTCTTTGTAACACACTATATAGTTATTACATACAATATATTGTCGATAATCTTTGAGATTTCTTTTGGTAAACATGTTTCACATTTTTTTCGGATAGATTAGAGTTAAATATTGCAGAAAAATCTCTCGAGATTTGATAAATGATACATATCAAAATAAAAGCATTATTTTTTAATCAATCCAAAAGGCATTACCAAATTAACTTGTAACAAGCTCCATTAATTTTGGTAAACATTATGTCACATTGATATGTCACATAATCTTCAAAATAAAAGATTAATTGTTGACTTACTAATATAAGCTTTATCAACGGGTCCCCATGTCAACCAATTTAATCGGATTTTGGTAACAAATTTGATCTTATTTTGATAACAAATCTTGAATTTTGTTAACAAATTTGATCTGATTGTAATAACAAATCTCGGATTTTGAAAACAAATATTTTATTATATTGTTTTTTTTTGTAACTCACTTCATAGTTATTTACACACAATATATTGTCGATAATCTTTTGGATTTCTTTTGGTAACAAATTTCACAATTTTTTCGGATTGTTTTGAGTTAAATATTGCAGAAAAAATCTACAGATTTGATAAATGATGCATATAAAAATAAAAATACTATTTTTCAATCAATCCAAAAAGTCTTACCAAATTAAATTGTAACATACTCAATTAACTTTAGTAAACATTATGTCACATTGATATGACACATAATCTTCAAAATAAAAAATTAGTTATTGAGTTGCTAATATAAGCATATATCAATGTGCCCCACATGTCAACCAATTTAATCGATTTTTTTTTTTTCAACGATAATGCATTAAATAAAACTCAAAGGTTGCAGTACATCGAGTAACCTACTGATTACAATTAATACCAACTAACATAAGTTGGTAATCGAGCAAAGATAACTACCTCCACTCCCTAGCAATGACCCAACAAATAAAGAAACTAATCACCTACAAATACACAAAAATCGAATTTGCTACAATAATCATATAAAATCTGGAAGTCCACCATACAGTTTGACTCAATGATTCTCCTTTGATTAAACGCATCTGCCCACACTGAATTTCTGATTTTGCATTGGACCCTGTCCCAGCCTTCCTTCACAGCTAAGCCCAGTAACCATTACCAATGTCTTATAACATTTTGTTAGAGTAGTATACCCAGAGTTCCAATTTGATTGGACGTATTCTACTTGTAAATACGATCTATTGGAATTATATTGTTAATAAGGCATTTCTTTATCTTAAGAGTAAGCATTTATCCTATAATTGCATTTAAGATAAAATCCCTAGATCACTTATGGTTATACGATATGGTTGCGCATAGAGATGGTAATCATGGAACATATCTTGAAAGCCGTGATCTTAAATATAGTTCCACGATGGATGTTTCGAAAAGGGATATCGAATAATCCATAAAAGACTTGCACATAGTA
>CACSLK010017224.1:443429-467573 GCA_902706635.1 Striga hermonthica | reverse complement strand
TGATTAAATTGCAAAAACATAAAAGGTGGTGCTTTTATATGCAATTTTGCCTTAAAATTATGTAATGTTCAACAATAATTGATTTGTATTATTTAATTATATAAATATAGAGAATAGGAGGATTTGGATAAAATTGAGTTATACTTGAATTAAAATTTGATTTATTAAAAATGATTGGATTTTTTAAAAAATTTTGATTTCCAACCATGCGACTACTACTCGTTTCCCCAGCATTACTACATCTTCCCCCACCAAAAAAAAAAGAAAAGAAAAAGATACCTGAAATTACATTTATGCCCCCATAAAAATATTACTCCATTATTATCTTGCCACTTTCATCTTATTCACTATTTTTTTTTTTTTTACTTTTTAACTCCACATTTTCTTCACCAATCTCCTTCTTTCTTTTCATAAAAAATTAATCCATCGATCTTTATATTATTCTTCATTAATCCACATGTCTAGTAAATCCAACATCATCGAAAATACTTTCAAATGATGTAAATAATGTAATAACCCCTATTTTTTCATTGATTTTCACAAATGAGTATATTGATTTTTGAGTGTTTGAGTAACGTCTTGCAAATAACGTTTGTTTAAATGATGAATTTGAAGATTTTACGAATTATTTTGAAGACGGACAAATTCATATGAGTTATAGTGAAGCTTTGCACTATTGCTAACTTTTTGCTATATACTCAGGGTATGAACTGAAAATATCTTCAATTCATTTACTCACTAGTGTGAGGCTTATATGTAGTCGGGCCAACCCAAAAAAATCGAAAGATAGAGGGAACCCAAACCCAAGAAAGAGAAAGAACACAAAAACCATTTTTTTGTGGTTGTGAGTTCACGGTAATATTGAAAAACTTAACTCCAAGGTCAGAGTTCCAAGTGGAATTATGAAATGAAGAGGGTAGACACAATCATGAGCATGTTGAATATGCAGAGGGACATTGGCAAATGAACAGTCTTAGTGTTGGTGCAAAAAAACTTGTTCGGTCGATGGCTCTTTCTCAAACAAAGCGGCAAAAAATATTGTTAGTTGTTCAAAAATCATTTTCGAAGGATAACTGTCACATCAAACAAAATTACAATTACAAAGCAAAATTCCAGAGAGCTTCACTTGAGAAACATAGTATGATACAACAGTTCTAATAGTTGTCTAAGGACAACGAATATGATATTCAATCACTTAGAGATCATGATACAAAGAAGCTAAATCATGTGTCTTTGGTCCATCCAGAGTTGAAAAAACACTTAGAGTATACCCTTAGGTCATTAGCATCGATTCCCTAGATCAAAATTGTGCCCCAGACGTTTCTCAGGGGAAAAAACTTTGGTCTAGGATGTTTGTCCCTAGATCAAGCTTTTGCCCCAAATGATTTTTTTCCACACCTCTCCAACTTATTTCATACTTGTCTAACTTTACAAAAAAACTATCCTAACTATTCAACCAATACATTTTTATTTCAACTAATCCAAACATCCATTTCAACAAATCAAATTATCCAACTATATATATTTTTATTACAACTAATCTAAACATCCATTTCAGCAAATCAAATTATTAAACCATTCAATATCATCAAATATCAACTACAAATCAATGAAAAGAAAATTGTTCAAATAAAAATCCAACAAATCAATATCCATGGCTAACACCTAAATGTATGAAAAGTAGCCATGAGACCTTCAACTGTCTCTCTCACTGCTTTCGCCCTAACATGATTTTCCTTTAAAGCTATCTCAATGGCCTTATTTGTGGCGTCCCAAAATCTGTTCACCTACTGAGATTAAGAGATATAACAAACATTTTTAATAATTCAATGAACTTCACAATCTACTAAAACAAAATAATAATAATAATAATAATAATAATAATAATAATAATAATAATAATAATAATAATACTAAACAAATTTACTGATACGGGAACCAAACATGTAGTGGCCTTCGTCGTTTCAATGTTGCGACGCTCCGTTGGGAGGACAAATGGATGTGAGTACTTCTTACCAATCCATGTATCCAGTATGTGTAGCTCCAACATCATATACGTGACTGGGATATAAGGTAGGAGACTCAAGCAACCCAGGATCGGGAAGGGCTTCTATCAGTCTGACGCGGATATCAGTAGAAAATCCAGCTTGTAGTATGCTTACCTTGACTCTGAGTGACCTTCACCGTGTGGAGGATCATGGGTGGAATCGTCTCAACCATCCCTAACTATCTTAAAACACGTGCTGGCATATAAGGCTCACATATCTCACGGTACTGAAACGCGTAATAATGTGTCATAGGACAAGTAACATGTACATCCTCACCGTATGACATACACACAACTTACAACTAATAATAATTAAAAAAACAAAAATAATAAGTGATAACAAACAATAAATAATTATTAAACAAGCAAAATTTAAGAACTTTGTAAGTAACACTTACATTACTAGCCTTGAGATTCTTAAGCTGAGTCCTATAGCCATCCAATGTGATAGATGAAGCTTTGCTTGCTTTTGACTCTACTTTCCATCTACATGTACGGGCTTGCCCCTCCTCTATAACATGTAAGAATATATGGGGTCAAAAGGTAGGAAAATACTCATAGATCCAAATTTGTAGAAGAGTGAGAAAACCAGAAATACCTCTTACATCAATTCTGCTAGTCATTCATATTTGTTGATACATGTGCGCTAGAATAACAGAACTCTAAGAATAACTATAGAGCGTACCAATTCTCTTTTGTATCTCATGCAACGGCCCAAGCCTAATTCTATTTTCACTCTTGTCTACAAACGAAGCGAAACACAAAGCCAACCACAACCAACCCTCTACCTATCTCTTGATATCAATTCCCGCAGTCCTCATTAACGTATCCACAATACAAACATTAATAACCCTACCACCCTGGTAAAAAGTTTGCAAGTGAAGCTTGTTCACCTTATACATTTTTGTGACCAACTTATGCACCTGTGTAGGAATAAGGTCCTTACTTACCGGCTCACCATCAATAGGAATTCTCAAGATATGCTAAACATCATGCAACATTATGGTCACTTCACCAAATGGAAGGTGAAATGTGTTAAGTGTCAGGTTGCCAGCCAGCGCGCAATAAAGGCATTGATCAGGGAAACATCAGTGGTGTAATGCATTCAAGCAGGAAGGTGTGATAAGCCTGTGCGGACAACCTCATTCCTCACATCATCATTATTCTTCACCTATTTAGCCAATCAATTCAATGCCAACATCCGTGTATGCATCTTCAACGTCTTTTTTTTTTCTAGTCCAAACTTGATATGCAACATGGCCAGAAACTTGGGGAGGGACACCGGGCACTGGTTCTTTTACATCAAGCAAGTCTGGTCTTTTTTGATGGTTTGGACTACATAAAAAAGGACGTTGAAAATGCATACACGAACATTAACATTGAATTGGTTAACTGAAAGGGTGAAGGATAATGATGATGTGAGGAATGAGGTTGTCCGTACATGCTTGTCGCACCTCTTTGCTTTCATGCATGATACCATTAATGTTTTCTTGATCAATGCTTTTATTGATCGCAGTCAGTCTAACAATAACACATTTCACCTTCCATTTGGTGAAATGACCATAATGTTGCATGGTGTTGAGCGTATCTTGAGGATTTCTATTGATGGTGAGCCGGCGATTAAGAACCTTACTCTACATACATGCAACAGTTGGTCACAAAAATGTTCAAGGTGAACAAGCTTGACTTGCATAATTTTTACCAGGATGGTGGGGTTAGTAATGTCTCTATTGTGAATGCGTTAGTGAGGACCATTGGGATTATCTTGTATGTAGAGTTCATGCCAATGACCTGAGGGTATGCTCGAAGTGTCTTTTTCGACTCTAGATGAACAAAAAAACACATGAGTTAGCTTCTTTGTATCATGATCTCTAAGAGATTGAATATCATATTTGTTGTCCTTAGCCAACTTGTAGAACTGTTGTATCATACTCTTTTTCCCAAAAGAGGCACTCCCGAGCTTTGCCTTGTAGTTGTAAATTTGTCTGTTGTGACAGTTGTCCTCCAGAAATTATTGTTGAACAACCAACAATATGTTTTGCGGCTTTGAATAAAAAAACCACCGACCAAATAAGTTTTTTTGCTTCAACACTAAGGCCACTCATTTGCCGATTTCCCTTTGCGTATTTAGTAGGCTCATGATTGTATCTACCCTCTTCACATTTCATAATCCAGCTATGGAACTCCAACATTGGATTCAAGTTTTGCAATATTATCGTGAACTCACAACCACAAACAATGGTCTTTGTGTTCTTTCTCTTTGTTGGCTTTGGAGTCCTTCAATCTTCCAATTTCTTTCTGTTGGCCCGATTAGATCGAAGCCTCACACTGGTGGGTAAATGATTTGAAGTCATTTTCAGCTCATACCCTGGGAATACGACAAGAAAGTAGCAATAATGTAAAGCTTCACTATAACACATGTATTCGTCTGTCTTCAAAATAATCCGTAAAATCTTCAAATTCATTATGTAACAGACGTTATTTGCAAGACATTATTCAAACACTAAAAAATCAAGAGATCCTTTTTGAAAGTCAGTGCAAAAAAGAAAAAAAAAATGGGGTTAACACATTACTTCATTTGCAAGTGTTTCGGATGATGTTGGATTACTAGACATGTGGACTAATGAAGAATAATGTAGAGATTGATAAGTTAATTTTTTATAAAGAGGAAGAAAATTGGTGAAGAAAATGTGGAGTGAGGTAAAAGATTAAAAAAGTGGGTGAAGAAGATGAAAGTGTTATGGTAATAATGGGGTAAAACTTTTTATGGGGGCAAAATTATAATTTTGTTATAAAACTAGAGAGAAAGAGAGATAATAGAGAAAATATTTCTCTTAGGTACAATTTTCATTATAACTGAAGCTCCTATTTATAGGAAACTTCTGATGGCACAACTGTAATAATACAATTATATCGGGGGCAAAATAGTCATTCATATACATTATTTTATAATAACATTAATGGTGTGGACCATATATATTTATAACACTCCCCATTGAATGACTATTTTCTAAACATATTTGAATCATTATTTAAACAAAGCCCAATCTGCACATCTTCAATTATATCTTGTGGCCATCAGGTATCATTGCTTCAGCATGTCAGGAAAACCCGGTGGGACAAAACCTGATCATCTTGAAATCATAACATTGCTTCCTCAGGAAAACCCGGTGGGACAAAACCTGAGCATTGTGGAAGCACAACATTGCTCCCCCTCAAATTGATCATCATTAGTGGAGTATCCATGTGCTGCCTCGTTAAAACCTTGTCAAGAAAACCCAATGGGAAAAAACTTGATCGAAGGAAAAAGAGTACAGCTACTCCAGTGTTTTCTCATCATAATGAGGAATCATATCAATTATCCAGTAGTCCTCATTATATCATGAATGTGCCTCGTTAAAACCTTATTGGGAAAAATCCAGTGGGACAAAATCCTAATGAAGGAAAAAGAGTACACTATTCATGTGAATACGCCATCCATGTTGCCTCATTAAAAACCTTGCTAGGAAAACCCAATGGGACAAAACCTTAGCCAAGAGAAAAAGAGTACAACGCGTATTCCATATATTCACCATAATAACTTTTTCATGAGTATCATATAGATTCATTCAATTTTTCCGATACTGGTGGTATTCATGATAATATGTTATATTATGCTTTTGTGCAACTTTCATTCTTAAACTCATTTTCATCATCAACCGATTTCAATGGTCTTACTGCCAATAGTTCTCAATATTCTCATTTCAGCCATTCTTATCAATATCATTTATATAGCGCTATTCATCTGTTTGTGTCGACACATATTCATTTCCATTATTCCCCGTAATATATTGAGATATCTCATTATCAATTAATTTCATCGATAGTATATATATGCCTCCTTTCATCACTTATTTGGGGAATTTCAATTTGCACAATACCAACGCTTCCAGCGTATCTTTCCACCATCATATCATTTCATATATTTAACCACCATCAGTATCATTCAGTTTATGATTTGCACACTTTCAATGTGATGCATAAATCATTTTCAAAATTTCAATAATTGATTCTCCCCCTCATCTTAACAGATCCCTGATCTGTATTTTCAGTATTGAGTTTCTTGAGGGGAGTTCATATAATCTCCATTTCATTCTCAATTTCGACATATAATAGGAGGACTTTGAACTCATATCACTTGTAATGTGCACATTTTTCTTTCATGAGTTCACCATATGAGCTGATTATATTACTAGCTTCATCACTTTCATATGACACTTTCTTTCATAATCATCTTGTGTCATTCTTTGATCAAACCATCTCGTAACTTCAGGTTACGTGTCATATACACATTCTTTGATCAAATCATATCGTAACTTCAGGTTACGAATCACACATGTGACTATCTAGTGGATCCATAATATCTAGTAGCACACATGGAGGGGTAGTGGGCCCATATATATATCGTACCCCTTTCATACTCAGTTTGATCAAATATCGATTCACAAATATTTAGCTACTAATAATTTAACCAATCGAGAACAAAACATCTCATAATCAGTTAATCATGCAAACCATCATAATTTATATCAGTAAATATCACAATAATTCATTGTGACCCATTAAACATATCACATCATCTTTCGGCGGCAATAAATGCACTTCAAGTGCAGATTCTGATCCACAATATTTAAATTCAGAACCGTATCACATGCGTATCAATCTTTCTGTCAGACATACTCTTTGTTTTTAGAGTCGTATAGCATACGCATCATTTTTATAAATTATCATGCAATCCATTTAATCTTTACGAACAAAGGTACGAATTTACATATGGATTTGACACTCTCAAATATCCGTAAATATTATTCTTTTGTTCCAGTAAATATCATAAAAAGAATTTATCGGTCCCGAATAGAAAGATTGAGGGTGCTGATGATTAATGATATTCCAGGTGATATTCGATGGTTGATTGAAGCAAAAGTTCGATTGTCGGGAGAGTTTCCAAATTCATACAAATATATGCCAGGTATGGGTAAGAGTACTTTTGCAAAGAAACGAAGAGCTAAACGATTAGGTGGGTGCTTCAAATGCGCTCGATGGACTTGTGACACACGATGTAAATCTATGGGGTTCGTGTCCAAAAATCGAGAAGATAAAATAGCATTTATAAAGGATGGATTGAGTAAGGAGTCTATGGATCAAACGATCCACCAGATTCTTGAGACACATCCTAGTGGGTATGTGCATCGTGAGCTTCTGTCTCTATGGATTCGTTTCAAAAATGAAGATGAACGTTATAGTCTCGAAAATATTGTTTCAAAAGATCAAGTTTGTAAAACTAGTCTTTGTTAGTATGAAAATCATACTAATGAAGTTTAGTAGTTGCACTGTAATTTTAAGAGAATCTTATAGTTGCCGACAGATAAGATTTATTTAAAATCTCACGCCTTATTTGTCGGTTGCAATTGTCAGAAGAAAACAGTAAAATTATTTATCGCCTTGTAAGACTTTCTATTTAAATAGCGAGTCATTCATCATAATCGTATGCCTTATAAACTTTTGAAAAATTAAGTTTATCAACAAATAGATGGATGTTTCAGAGCCTTCGCAAGGTAATAAATTTCTTCAACCGATCAAAACCATATGTGTTCTTGGTGGTTCTAGACTGGTAAGTTTTTCTCAAAATGTTGATATTGTGAGTCAGTTAGTAAGGGATATGGGAAATAAAAAAATCACTTTACTGTATGGAGGGACTAGCATCACTTTCTTTGATAATCTTTTATTGGCCGGAAAATGTTTTGAGATAGAAGTGAAAAGTATCATACCTTTTCATAGAGCTTCAACAAGGGTCGTCAAGGATTCCATATGCATGATTCTAACTCATTCTATTCATGATTGTATGATGGATATGGCGAACAAGAGCGATGCATTTATCATTCTTCCAGGCGGTTATGGAATGCTAATGACGATGTTCATTCTTGCTTCTTGGGCAGAATTGAAACTTCATAACAAGCCCATAGGTCTATTGAATTTTAATAACTTTTTTTCTGGTTTGCTTGGATTTTTAGACCAAGGAGTATATCAAACCTTTATATCTCATACAACAAGAGAAGTATTCAAATTTGCAGATACGTCTGGTGAGCTTATCAAAAAGCTCCAAGAATGCATCACATTTCAAGATTATGTGGAAACACAAGGGGTCAAACGAAAAAGAGCTTTTGATCCTTTAGATCTCTCATTATGAACTCATATGACAATAATGAGTGGCAGAGTTACGGAGTTTTATACTCTCGAGACGCACCCTTCTTTTATGGGTTCTATTATGTAATATTTGCGTATTTCGTATTTATCGAGTATGTACTGCCTCTTCTCCATATTTCCATCATGTGCACTTTCTGTACTTGTTTCTTATTAATAATAATATCAATTTCGCTTTTCCATAAGATAAGTGTGTAGTACTTCATGACTACAATTATTGTCATGTGTGCTTCTTCTGGAGCACATCATTGTAATATCTATATGATCTCGTATCTCAATGTGATTTCGTCATCTGATATATTCCCTTAGTCTCATATAATATATTGAGAAATCATTTTGTATGATCACCCATAACTGGTAACTTTTAGTACCACTTTCTTATTTGGTTCAATCATCCAATGGTATCTTCTGGTACCATTTCATCACTTTGTTAATCATAACGTGGTAGCTTCCAGTACCAATATACCAGATATCATTTAATCATTTATGTAGTAACTTATGGTACTACTTCATCAATATTCGTTTCTCCATCAATAAATTTGGAGAATTTATCAACTGTCTTTCAGGATCATGTTAGTCCATATAATATTCGTTCAAGACAAGTACTTTAATCGACTCTCACATGGCCATATAGTAAGTGTCATTAATTTCATTCATCGGCTATTACTCAATTGTACTGCCCGTCCGCCGGCGGCAGAGCCGCACTGGCCGGCCCATATATAGCCATTCATATTTTACTTCACATGGCCTTCATCTGGCCATTCCATTCACCAGCTATTATTAATTAATACACTGGCCGGTTCATATAGTCGTTCAATATAATATGTTGCTGCTGGCTGCAATACTTGGTCATTTCACATAACTGTTCATAATATTTTAATCAACAATTGACCCCTCGATTACCATAAATATTACTTGCCAACGGTAAAAGCCGCGTTGACCGGTCCTTGTAGCCACATATAATTAATTTCATATTACAAGGGTCAATCCATAAATATTCACATGGTAATGTACCAAATATCAGTTCATAAATATGAACATACTCATATATCAAACAATTTTCACAATAACAAAATTGAAGCATTTAATAACCATATTATATTTGATGTGTGATAATAAATTATATCAATATTGGTCTTAAAACGAAGCTCTATTTAAAAGAAATATTATGAAATCGTAGAACACTAATTTTGATAATGTATGCCTTTTGTATTTGAGAAAAATGGATTTTAAAGTTAAATGAATCATTGAAATATATTTTGTTAATATAAAACATTAAAAATATAAAGCATTTAAATAGTCCATGAATTCACCGTAAGTGTCATTGTCGACATTATCAATTATAGTGCATGTATTTATTTCAATGTGTCACTACACTAGTGAATGCATTCAATGCATTGCAATTCCCACCACTTGTTTGTTTTATTTATTTGAATGGTGTCTACCGACATCTCATCTCCATTCCTATTTATTTTGTTTTTTCATTCTTTGATTTACTTAAATTTTATCATCTCCAAAGCACACACCTCACGAGCCAAACAAAGTTTATTTCTATTTTTTTTCTTCTGCCTTCATAAAGTGTATTTTTGAAGAAAGGTATTAAATTTGTTTCATACCTTGTTAATTCCAACTACTGCAACGCGGGCAATGGATATGTTGAGATCTCCTACAAGTAGTCTACCATCGGGGCTCGTCGTCGTAATTCACTATGGCATCGTCGGACTCGGGCATCGTCGGACTCGGGCTCCTCCCACAGCACACTCTCGGCACTGCAATCGATCTCGGCTTTGCCGTCATTTTTATCTCAGCTTGCTTTAAATCCACTGATGGATGTTGGTCCAATAAATAAACAACCCAACCCACAAATCTATGAGATGGTGTGAGATACTTTCTGAAGTCTGGCAACATGTAACCTCTCAACATGTAACCACAGCAGTATCAATCCATACTATCACATAAAAAGCATTCATGTCTCTGAAAGTTGCCTTTTTGGTTAGAGTGAAGAAGAGAGTTTTTGTTTGGGAGTCAAATGTCACTAAACACACGGTTAGTGCTAACATAACTACTCAAATAATTTTTTTTCAGATGGAGTTTTATTTAAGAGAATAACAATTAATAATAATCAAATTCTTGATACAGAGGATCGTCTATAGGACGCAACTGTAGAGCATACTCTTCTCATATTACAAATCGAGCTCTAGGGGGCAGAGACTCGTGCTGATAACGTGTTATAAAACTAGAGAGAAAGAGAGATAATAGAGAAAATATTTCTCTTAGGTACAATTTTCATTATAATTGAAGCTCCTATAGTCCTATTTATAGGAAACTTCTGATGGCACAACTGTAATAATACAATTACATCGGGGGCAAAATAGTCATTCATATACATTATTTTATAATAACATTAATGGTGTGGACCATATATATTTATAACAAATTTCTATTATTATTATTATTTTTGAAGTAACATGTAATAATTTTGGACAACAAATAGCAATCATTTTTTTTTTAATTAAGTTCTAAAGCTTTTCCTTTTCTTTTTCTCTTTTCTATTAATTTTATGCAAAATCATCTGCAGAATTTGTATTTGTAACTTTTTTTTTTTGGTACAAGGATCTTCCGATTTCTGGATCCATAAGGGAACCGTTGTAATTTTTTTTTTTTTGGTACAAGGATCTTCCGATTTCTGGATCCATAAGGGAACCGACTAATTCGGAATCGAACCGAATAGGACCACAAGGGCAACCAATCAATACTATAAGTTTACTCATGAAACACGTTTTTAGGTAGTATGGGTGCCTTCATTTCATACTCACACAATTCTGTTGGCCCAATTTCTTCCGTCTTCCAATTTCATTTTTAAAATACATATTTATTCTATAAAAAAATGCAATTTTTATTTATATCATTTTTAAAATTATGACACTTCAATTAATAAGAGAGTGTGTGTTTATTACAAAACTCATACTCATACTCATACTCATACTCATACTCAAACTCAACTCATACTCAAACTCAACTCAATTCAAACTCAACTCATACTCAAACTCAACTCAATTCGCATTATCTTTAATATTTTTAATATAATTAAATAATATCTATCAATCATCTTTACATATCAAATCAATTTTAATTCAATATTCAGCCACTTACACAATTTTAATTAGCTATCAGTTTTAATCATTTATCTCATATTTTTACACCAAATAAATTTAATAATTTTATTTTAACATTAATTTAACATCCCACTAAAAATTAACCAAACATTTTTTTATTTAAATTAACCATGATTAACTAAAAAAAAAAACAGAGTAAAAAAATTGTAGATTTGTATCCAAACACACCCTAAGTTTGTTGAATTTTTTACCAGAAAATTAAAAAAAAAAATTAAGTTGTTGAAAAAAAATATACAAACAAATGAGAGTGGACCAAAATAAAAATCTCGTATTCAGTGAATACGTTTTACCATTTTTTTAATTGTAAAACGTATTCATTGAATACGTTTTCTTTTGTAAAAAAATCTAAAAAAACGTATTTAAGGAATACGTTTTCTATACAATTTGTATAGAAAAATATTCTTTAATTACATGTTTTTTATTGTTGTCCACTCTTTTTTTTTTCTTTTTTATTTGTCCACATGTTTTTTTTATTTTTTTTATTGATAAACTGCTCTAAGTTTGTTTGTTGGTATAAAAGAATTAGGTTTGCAGTTTGCTTTGTAGAAAAAAATAAATAAATAAATAAATAAACAACTTTGAAGATGGTGCTGGCTTTATTCAATCACTCAATTGTGACTATCATGAAATTGAATTATCTTTACATTTTTTTTTTTTTTTTTGTAATTCCTATTTTTGTCCATGAAAAGCTATCATGAGGAAAAAGTAGTATAATTATATTACTTATTCAATGTCTGATGGAGACCATTATATTTGACAGTAAATTGAAGACAAAATCAGCATTAATTGACTGGTCTTTGTCCTATGATCCATTCGATAAATTCGATCCTACCCCATAGAGTTTTTTTAGCCACATATTTTACACACACCGAAAATTGGGTGGCTAAAACCCCATGGGATACTACCCCATAGGGTAGGATCGAATCTTCACATCCATGGAGTCGTTTCATTTAATGTGGTTGAAGATTTGATTTTTTTGAGATAAAAGAAATATATTTATTGCACAGACTATACTCATACTGCAAGATTGATAGATGTTTAACATTCATGATAACTTATTATATTGAATTGGTAAATAAATCAGAAATTTAAAATTGCCTTATTTTTGCCCACCCAAATTTATGCAAAGAGAAAATTGTTGAAAATGTCAATACACCACAAAATCATGTGCTAATGGGGTGTGGGCCTGGGCCCTGCATTCTGGACATCATAAAAGCCCAAACATTTAAGAACAGATTTTTTGGCGTTCCATTGATGACGATTTTGCAATACCAACAGAAAGAAATTAAAAAAAGAAAAAAAAAAAAAATTAACAGAAAGAAAAAGAAAAATGCTTATAATCGATTATGGGTTCCTGCAGGGTGGCCCATTTGATTTATATGAATCGTCTGGGCTGCTGTGACATTATAGGAATTATTCGTTTTTATTCTGCCAAAATAATAGTTTTGACGATTACTTTAATAATGTTTCCTATTCACGGTGGGTACAATGTTAATATGTCCATCGTTTATGTGGCATGCATACATTGGTGATATTAATATGTTCAAAAAAATACATCACCAATGTGTGCATGCCACATAAGCGGTGTGCATATTAACATGTATCAATCGTGGATAGGTGAGCATAACTGTACGTTTATATGATTGTGTGATAACTGATAGTCTGATACACACACACACACACACATATATATATATATATATATATATATATATATTATGTGTTCCTAATTCCTATATATGCTATCCAACATTACTCCGAGAGAACAATACTAAAATATTTCGAGATTTGGTGGTTCATACTGTTAGAATATTACTTGTGAGTTGTCTCACATCGTTCATACATGGAAAAATAGACTCACCTTATAAGTCTATTGAGCTACTCCACCTTCCACTAATTGGTTTTGGGATAGCACCCCACTTGGGATTCATATGGGCTTTCCTCGCTTATGATGCGCTTCATGTTAGTCGGACTGCACCCGTTTTCCCCCAGTTTCTTTCTTGGGATCAGAGCAGGTTCTATTGGGACCGTGCAATGACGTACCCATTTTCCCCCACATACCCGTTTATGGGTGTTTGTTTCTAGTAGGCTTGGGGCACCCAACTCGGTATATGGGCTTCAACTTTCTTATTAAGGACTCACAAGTGAGGGGGCGTGTTAGAATATCCCTTGTAATTTGTCCCACGTCGTTCATACATAAAAAAATTTCCCCGGTTCTATTGGGTCCGTGCAATGACGTACCCGTTTTCCCCACATACCCGTTTATGGGTGTCTGTTTCTAGTAGGCTTGGGGCACCCAACTCGGTATATGGGCTTGAGCTTTCTTATTAAGGACTCACAAGTGAGGGGGCGTATTAGAATATCACTTCTAAGTTGTCCCACGTCGTTCATACATGAAAAATTTCCCCCACGTACCCGTTTAAGGGAGTCTGCTTCTTGTAGGCTTGGGGCACCCAGCTCGACATATGGGCTTGGACTTTCTTATTAAGGAATCACAAGTGAGGGGGCGTGTTAGAATATTACTTGTGAGTTGTCCCCCGTTTTCCCCCAGCTTCTTTCACATACAATATTTTTCTAACATTATTAAGCAGATTTAACGGTTAGATAGTCATACTTTTTTAATAGATACGTATACTTTCAAACTGAATTTTGTATTAAAAAAATCAAAATGAACGAAACTAAGATTTTGAAGCAAAGCATTTGCCATTCGTTGGTAATTATTAGCGGCATTCTGAAAACGTCCGGGTCGAAATATGACTTTCAAATTAAGTTCTGAATTAGAGGATGCTATGAAAGGGATGTGCGATGTCATACGCAACAAGGAAGAAACTTATAAAATGGAAGAAGCAAATAGAGCTTTTGTACATTTCCATGAACACGATCTATACATCTCGATCAGAAAAGAATGAAGAGAAAAAGAAAAGAATCGGAATTGATCATCACTAGATTTCTCGAAACAAACGAAAAGGAAACGAAAGATGAATCATAAATCATGAATAAACTAAACCCTCTCAACCCTCTCAGGGACTTTCTTAAAGAGGAACCTCAGGTAAATACAATGAAATAAGGTTTGATCTTGATCCCATACCATTCAAAAAATGGAAAATGGGATTTTTTTTTAAATTGGATGCAGTTACTAATTCATGATCTGGCATGGACATAATGAAAACTTCATTCTCGATTCTACGAGAATTTTTATGAAAGCCCTTCATTTGCTTCTCTTGAAGTTTGATTTTCTCAAAATGTATCCTAATTTTCGGTCCAATTCTTCTTCTGACGATCAATTCATGCTTCTGATAAAAAAGATAAAAGGACAAATTTATATTATAAATGTATGATGGATCGATTAACTAACTTTTAGGTCACATCTCACAACAATTTATAATTTTTCAATCATATATTGCTGTAGAAATTTGCTTCAGGTTCTTTTATTTATTTATTTATTTTTTCCCTCTCTTTAGTAGCTATTTCTCCATATTTTTTACACCATATTGTGCTGATTCAAAGCTGCAATAAAAGGTAATTGTTGAGTCCTACTCATAGAAACCATACCCAACATGAAAAGTGACTGTGTCAGTATAGAAAAATTATTGCATAAAGGTAAACTCATCTTGTGCAAGATATGATTTTTAAGGTGAAAAAAATAGGCTCTCTTTTGTCTACACATCACTTTTTGGATTCTTATGCTTGGCCTATCACATGCATTGGCACAAGATAGGCCAAATTTACTGTTTTCAACAAAAGCAACAAGAGCTTCTCCAAGAAAAAGCTTTCAATATTCCTTATGGGTTCCCCATAATGTGATGTTGGTGCAAGACATTAACCATTAATTTGGAGATGGTATTGAGGGACCATTCAAACTTTTGTATTGTGGAAGAATGACTTTCTTTTTTTTTATAAAAAAAAAAAAAAAAANNNNTAATGGATTGGGTCTATCTTGAAAAGCTAAAATGCTATGTAGGAAAGGGGAAATGGAGAAAATTATGCGTTTTTTTGTTGTACCCATGTTGCTTGACGTAGAGTCGTTAACTGTATTGTTTGTAGACAGCTCGATTCAGCTCGTGAATGTTCAAGTTCCGCTTGTTTTGCTCGACTAGTTCATACGCTAAATGAGAGGAGCACGAACAATTTAATCAGGGTTGTTTGTTAAATGAGTCGGGACGAACGTACTTACAAACAATTTGGTTAGGGTTTTAAGTTTTAAACATGAGGTACATCGATCAAGAAACACCTCTATCTAAACGCTATTAGATGAGTTTAAATTTGTACATAAGGCACTTTGACTCAACTCGATTCAATTAGAGTAACATCTCTAAATAGATGCTATGCTTCGGAAGACCCATAAATTCAATCACTTACTAGATATATATCCCGGTGGAATTGTATAATAATCAAATTATATAAAATAAAAATCGAACGGCCAAAATTAATCAATGAAAAAATATAACGGCCAAAATTCATCTATCAGTACCTCGACCTAAAAGAGATGTTCATTTACAATCGTTGTTTAATTTTTTTATTTGTTTATTTTTTTATTATTTATGGGTATTATTGTTTTGGTTGTCACTACTTACATTTTGCATAATCAATTGCATTTGGACCCTTGTTTATTTGTACAATAATTCTCCTCACATACTTTTCTTGCCTTGAATTGGTAAATGGACCTTAAAGTTTGTTAGGGAATAAAGAAAGAGTGGACAAATAAGAAGATGAAGACATTTTTCATGTCCTTTACATTTACATGACTTGTAAAAAACGATTGACTATAAAAGATGAGGAAAAAAAGCATGAGACTATTGGTATGGGCATCTCCTTAGATACTTTTGAGGCTTTGTCTTTATAACTTTGTGCCTTTCACAAGTGCTTGATATTTGGTAAAAGGAATAATATATACACTACTTTTATTTTATTCTGTATCTATATATAAATACTAAATACTCTCTCCTTTTCAAAATAAGTGTCGTTTTGACTTTTTTGATTCATTCATTTTGCTATGTATCTAGACATAAATATGTCTAGATACATAGATTTATGTCTAGATACATAGCAAAATGAATGAATCAAAAAAGTCAAAACGATACTTATTTTAAAAAGGAGGTAGTATTTGTTAATAATAGTACGTGATTTTTCCAAAAAAAAAAATAAAAATAGAACTATAAAATAACAATTATAAAAGATATTATAATAATTGAACAACAAAGCACCCGCAAATACTTAGGTGTGCCCTGGCACACATGCTAGGTGTGCCAGGGCCTTTTGTGAAATACACCCCCTTCAAAAGCGCGTGAGGTAAGAAGGTAAAGTATTTTTTTTAAAGGGACATGTGTCCCATTTCTATTGGGTAATGAATTTCATATATCATATTATATAAATTAAATTATCATTCATATTTTGTATCAAAAAATAAAAATAAAAATACCAAAATTCATAATTTTTCATTCTCTACAAATAGAGACCACATTTGATATTTTTTGGAACACAATTAATTTATCATTTTTTACAATTAATTTATCTTATTGGAAGATTATGACGCAAATCTATAATAAGATGAACATGTTACATAGTAAGATGAACATGTTACATAGTAAGATGGACATGTTATAGAGTAAAATGAACATGTTACATATTCACAGATGAAATTTAGATGAACATGTTCTAAAATAAGATGAACATGTTACATAATAAAATGAACATGTTATAGAATAAGATGAACATGTTCATTTTTTACAATTAATTTATCTTATTGGAAGATTATGACGCAAATCTATAATAAGATGAACATGTTACATAATAAGATGAACATGTTACATAGTAAGATGAACATGTTATAGAGTAAGATGAACATGTCATAGAGTAAGATGAAAATGTATTTTGTTGTAGTACAAATTATTCTTTTTACCGAGTACCGAATCAAAAGATTCGTTCCCCGAGTCGATCTCACGAGGAAGGTGGTTCGGAATTCAGCTTTGGTATCGATCACACATAATAAAAAAATAAATCCTAAACATACTAATCAGATAGTGGATTTGAGAAATTATCAACTAAGAAATAAGAAAAAGCATAATCTACCTAAAAAGATAAACGAAGTAAAGATGGAGAAGCTAGGGAGTCGGGGATAATTAATTCAAGTTCTATATGCAAAGCCGGTACATAAATCATTCTATTCCAGATTGACGCTCTCGCTTAGACATCTAGCGGTTCACTCCCAATAACTTTTCGTAACAAGGGATTAAACATAAACGAATAAACTCGAGCATACGCCACAGGCCAATTATCCCATCCCAATAACTTTTCGTAACAAGGGACGGGTCATCGACAAGCGCGTATTTCAACCCAAAACCTATAGACTATTCAGTTACGAAATCGTCTACCTCATGTGAGCCTAAGTCTACTGTTGTGTACAAATTATTTTATTTTACCGAGCACCGAATTAAATGATTCGTTTCCCGGGTCGATCTCTCGAGGAAAACTGTTAGGAATTTAATATTGGTGTTGATAACATATAAAATGAAAATAAAGCCTAAACATTCTAATCAAGATGAATTGGACAATAATTAACTAAAATATCAACTAAGAAATAACATAAAATAATAATCTAGCTAAAAATATAAACGAGACAATAATAAAGAAGCTAGGGAATCGGGAATAAATCGCTTCCAGTTTTACACTCATTCAACGGCAATCAATAACTCGGTTAAGTAGTTCAACTAACCAACTCATTTAGCGGGTCAACCATACTAACTCTCGTAATATATGGAAAAACATAAATGAGCAAATTAACGAAACAATTAACGCATAGACAATACGTCTCCGAACATGTCTATTCTAAATGAGCCAAGTTCTATCAATTTATCCCCTCTCGGTTATGAAATCGATTATTTTTACAACTCCTCCCCTCTCGGTTCTACAAGTTGTAATTCACAAAATTAACAAACTTTAACTTAACAAATCAATATCAAGCACAAATCAAAGTGTCACTCTTTGATTATATCATAAAATTAACCTAAGTGTCACTCTTAGGTTATAAAGATTTACCAAGTTTAATTTATCAATTCATGATTAAAACAACTCATCAAGATGGAGTTACCATCATGCATATAAACGAGATCAAACCGAAATGATTATCCCCTACCCCTAGCTAAAAGATTAGCTACATATAAATAAATTCAACACAACAAAATATTTCTCATAAATTAACCATTATGCATGAATTAATTTAAAAAGAAAGTAAACTTATATAACAATCTTAAAATGTTGAATCCATATACAAGCTTCTCCAAATACGACATACAATAAGAAAAGAAAATAAAAAGAAGAAGATGAAGGGGGAAGAGGGGAAGAACCCCCCTTGGTTCAAGCTTGCATGGAAGGTGATAAATTACATAAAATGTTGGATTTTTACATAGATGAATATGTTAGCTATTTATAGAGTTGAATAAAACATAATTCATCTAATTATCAACCAACATAAACTAAAAATCAATCACAATTCACCTAAAAATCAACCACAATTTAACTGCCAAAGAAAAAATATAAGAAAAGGTGAAAGAAGATAGGAAATTTGAGAGAAAATGTAGAATTTTCAGACAAAATCCGAGAGGGTATTTTTCCGCGCGCATTCGCGCACATCTCGGTCGGCTTTGCTTCTCGGGCTCGTTTTGGGATCGTCCGAACTCGGAATTGAGTGCCGTTTTTTTCTATGCGTCGCTAACGAACCCCTCTATCCAATGATGTATTCAAACCACACTTTTGCCCAGAGTACAAATTATGTGGAATTTTCAATCTTTAAAGGGTCGGTAACTTGCGCGGCTTCGCGTTTTTGTTCCGTCCGGATTCATCCGAAATCGAAATCACATTCCGGTTTTTCCTATATGTAGCCAATACGTCCATCTACATAACCATGATTTCCCTGTCCATGTCTTTCTCTCACGGTGCCTTCGACCTGCACATGAAAAACAAGAAGAAAAAACGGGAAAAACACACGAAAAACACAAAGAAAACCAAAATGGAACAAAACACATAATAAAACACAAAACGAACTAAAAACTCACGAAATGACATAAAACGAGGAAAAATGAGGGGAAAATAAGAACAAAAAATATAGCGAAAATGCAACAAAAATGGTACAAACATCTACGACTTCTCCCCTTTCGGTTCTAAAAGTCGCTAATTAGACTAGAAGGTGTTCAATCAACTAATCATAGAAAATCAACAAAACCAATCGACAACCCAATATCCAATTATTACCAATTACGAGATCGAAGTGTCACCCTTCGATTATATCAAACTATCAAGCTCAATTTCATCAATTCCGAATTAAATCAACTCACATAAGAACGAACAATTCAAGCCCGACAAAATGCAATTCAAACAAGGACAATTATCCCTTATCCCTAGCAATAAGAATTAACTACGTAGAATCGATTCAACACAATCAATCATTCTCTCCAAATCAACCATTTTCATGAATTGAATAAAAAGAGAAAAACTTACAATTAGTCCATTCCAAGAGTTGAATTCGAGTTACAAGCTTAATCCCTAACTAAGAAGAAAAAGAAGAAAAATGGAAAAGAAGGGTGAAGAGAAGAGGAGAAGAGGAGAAAAGAAGAAGAAGGAGGAAGAACAATGGAGGGAGAAGTCAATTTTTTGGAGCTAGGGTTCCTCCCCCATCCAGCACCCTCCTCTCCTCTCGTCTATGGTGAAAAAGATGAAGAAAAACTAAGTTTTGGGGTCTTGGGTTCGATCTATTAAGCTTTCCATTCGAAAATCCGCAGAAATCGCGTATGTTACAAAACAGGCCTTAGCGCCGCTAAGGGGTTACCGGCGCTAAGCCTTCTTAGCTGGTTTTCTCTGTTCCGCTTAGCTGCCAAAACCCCGCTAACCACACAGGCCTTAGCGGCGCTAAGGCCCCCGGCAGCTTTGCGCGTCGACTTTGTTTTTGCTCGTACGGGCTCGTTCGGACTCGGAATTGAGTTCCGTTTTTTCCTACGCGTCGCTAACGAGCTCCTCTTTCTAATGCTGTCAACCTCCCCAAAAGATTCTCGAAAACCTGTTCTCCCGGGGTCTCCAAACTACACACCAAAAACAAAAAGAGAACAGAAAAAGACCGGAAAACAAACGGAAAACACCGCAACACTCAAAAGAACGCAAAACACATAATAAATGTCAAAAAGATCCTAAAACCACCTAAATGACTCAATACGGGAGAAAAAGAACGGCAAAAAGACAACGAAAAACACAACAAAAATGGGACAAACATATTTCAATCTGTAACATGTTCATCTAATTTGAAAACATATTCATCTTGTTATGTAACATGTTCATTATATGTCAGTATAATAAAATAATTACGAAAAAACGAAAAATTAGTTGTGTTCAAAAACCTATCAAATGTGGTCTCTATTTATAGATAATGAAAAATTATGATTTTTGGTATTTTTATTTTATTTTTTTAATATAAATAATTAATGAAATTTTTAATTTATGCAATATGTCTCATTTTTCAATTAAAAAAAGAAAATGGGAATGAGCACTACACTCTCTAAATTTTTTAGTTTTTGGGGTTGAGGGGGCACGTGCAAAATTGCCCTGGCACACCTAGCTAGGTGTGCCAGGGCACACCGTAGTGCTACTGACAAAGCACCAGCTAGGCCGTGAAGATGGGCAAATACTTAGGTGTGCCCTTGCACACCTTGCTAGGTGTGCCAGAGCCTTTTGTAAAATACACTCTCTCAAAAGCGCGTGAGGTAAGGAGGTAATACATTTTTTTTTTAAATGAGACATTTGTCTCATTTCTATTGGGTAATAAAATTCATATATCATATTATATAAATTTAATTATCATTCATATTTTGTATCAAAAAATAAAAATAAAAATATCAAAATTCATAATTTTCTATTCTCTACAAATAGAAACCACATTTGATATTTTTTGGAACACAATTAATTTATCATTTTTTACATTTAATTTATCTTATTGGAAGATTATGACATAAATCTATAATTTGATGAATATGTTACATAGTAATATGAACATGTTATAGAGTAAGATGAACATGTCATAGAATAGGATGAAAATGTTATATTTTCACAGACATGTTCTAAAATAAGATGAACGTGTTACATAATAAAATGAACATGTTATAGAATAAGATGAACATGTTACATAAATAAAATGAACACATTATAGAATAAAATGAACATGTTATAGAATAAGATGAACATGTTACATAATAAAATGAACACATTATAGAATAAGATGAACATGTTACATACACAATAAGGTGAACATGTTACATAATAAAATGAACATGTTATAGAATAAGATGAACATGTTACGTAATATAAATGAACATGTTATAGAATAAGATGAACATGTTACATAATAAAATGAACATGTTATAGAATAAGATGAACATGTTACATACAATAAGGTGAACATGTTACGTAATAAAATGAACATGTTATAGAATAAGATGAACATGTTACATAATAAAATGAACATGTTATAGAATAAGATGAACATGTTACATACACAATAAGGTGAACATGTTGTAAAATAAGATGAATATGTATTATTTCAATCTGCAATCTGTAACATGTTCATCATATTTGAAAACATATTCATTTTATTATGTAACATGTTCATTATATGTCAATATAATAAAATAATCACGAAAAAACGAAAATTTAATTGTGTACAAAAACCTATCAAATGTGGTCTCTATTTATAGATAATGAAAAATTATGAATTTTGATATTTTTATTTTATTTTTTAATATAAATAATTAATGATATTTTAATTTATGTAATACGTATGTCTCATTTTTCAATTAAAAAAGGAAAACTAAGAATGTGCACGACACTCTCCAAAATTTCTTGTTTTTGAGTGAGGAAGGCGCGTGTAGAACTGCCTTGACACACCTAGCTAGGTGTGTCAGGGCACACGGTAGTACTACTGGTGAAGATGTGTGCTAAATTTGACAAATCCTCTTATATCAAATTTGGAAAAATGCATTTTGACAATCCCAATTACATCACAAAACAAACCTAACGTTTTATGATTTAAAACTAAAAATATGTAAGTGGATTAATGGTGTTTTTTGTTTGTTCTTTTTACGTTTTAATAGAAAACGATTAATGGGATGAAATAAATATTATTTGTTTGAAGACAAAAAATATTTCAATCTCAATTCCAATAAAATAAATATTTTTTGAATAAATGAAGGTAAAATTTTTGCTATTCAAAATGGTGACTCGTCTCTAGGACAATTGCTTCTTTCTCCGCAGCGGCCAAAAAAAAAAAAAAAAAAAAAAAAAAACACAAATCTTATATCCCTAATTCCCGATCTGTGTAGGCCTGCCCATCGGTGCGTGGGCCATTCCTTGTGGCGCAGACCGGCACATGGTTGTCCCTGGTCAGTTGTTCCTCGGCGGGTTGGTGGTCGCCCTCTTCGCATGGGTTTCTTCCTATTTTTGGATGCCATTAGGATGTGATCGTCGCCTTGGTGGTGGAGCGAGGGGTTGGGCTAGTGGTTGCTTGCAGCAGTGAGCTCAGGCCTGAGCCTTGGTCTCCCTGTTTTCGGCTGTCCCTGGTGCTAGGACGCTGGATCTCTCCGGGCAGTGGCTGTTCTTGTGGCTGCGACGACGGGGGCGGGTTACGGTGAGGGAGGATGTCGGTTCAGGCCTTCTGGGGATGACACCAGTAGTGGAATGTGGAGGAGCTTGGGTTTGCCAACCCGGGTCGAGGTATCCATTTTTTGGTGTTTCTCGATTCGGTGTGGGCAGTGGGTGGTGTAGCTTTCCAATCTGTTTTGCTGCCTCAGTGCTTGTTTGTGTTGTCGGGTGGGTACTCATCTTCGGCCCGTGGGAAGGGCTTTTGTTTTAGTTTTTGTTTTAGTTCTAGCGTATTGTTAGTTTTTATTCGTATTTTTTCTTGTCTTTAGTTCTACTTAGCCAGAGTGGAATTGTTTTGTCTCACTTTGTGGGAGTTGTTTTGTCCCCACTTGTGGGAGTTTCTTTTCTAATGTTTGGGAGTGTGTTCTCCTTTTCGGAGTTTGGTTGGGATGTTTGTTCTTTGGTTGGTTTTAAGCTGCCCTATTATGCCTCCCAACTAGTTTCGGCTGTTGGCCGTTTTATCGGCTGGTGACTGTTGACTAGTATGTGCTTGCATTGTTATATATATAGTTTCTATCGTTAGACCAAAAAAAAATGGTGACTTGAAAACAATGAAGATGGAATATATAGACCATGTTTGTTTAATGGCGTTTCAGCCACAAATTAGCTTTTTGAACAAAATAGTTGTTTGACTTTTAAAAGCTTCAATTTTAAAATGTTTGGTTAATAGCTTTTTGAAATAACTTTTTTTATCTAAAAGTTGTTTTTCAAAAAGCTACAAATTGAAGCTTTTTCAAATGTGCTAATACCACTAATTGGCCATATAAATTTACAAAACCTAAATTTTAGCCATGTTTTGTAAAAAACATCTTTTTTAGCCATTTTAGTATGTGAAAATACAAAATTACCCCCAACTCAATTTTAGTTCCATTTCACTTTCACTTTCACTTTCACTTTCACTTCCCCCAAATTTTTTTACTTCCCCCCAAGTTTTTTACACTTTCAGCAAAAAAAATTGAAAAAAAAAAATTTGAAAATCTTCATAAAAAAAAAAATCGAAAATCT
>CACSLK010017224.1:427297-441743 GCA_902706635.1 Striga hermonthica | reverse complement strand
AAGAGTTTACACAAATTGGCTAAGTCATTTGCTAAGTTTTCTTCCAAAATTTTCAAGGGTTGAAAAAGAGAAAAGAAGAAAGTGTTCTTCATAATCTAAATCAAGAAAGAGTTCTTGAATTTAGAATTTAAGTTCTTGAGAAAATTTTACAAAAGAGTTTTGTAAAATAAATTCAAGAGTTGAATTAATTCTCTTAAACAAGAAAAAGTTCTTGTTTTGAACTTAATCTTGAGGAAAAGATTTGATCTAAATTATCAAGAAGATTTATTCAAGTGTTGAATAATTTCTCAAATATTTCCTTATAAAATATATATATTCTATACTATTGAAAACCGATACTTTTCTACTAGCAAAGAAAGAGGCTATCGGAACCCGACTTCAAAAGGTGGATACGTTTAGAGGGAAGACAAGTGGATTCCTAAGCGAGTAACCACAAGCACAAGAAAGAAGTGAAGTGACGTTACCAATCCGGGAATCTATTCCCTAAATCTATCTTCGATTTTGAAGTAGTTCAAGATCAACGGTAATTTTAGATTTAAAATTATATTTCAAATCAAAATTAGTAAAAGTTACTAGATTTTAAATGATGCTTATTCGTTCTATCGTTATACTTATGTACGGAATAAGTATTTATGAGATAAATACTTATAAAATTTTTAAATTCTGCTGCGTTATTTGTTCCGTACGGGTATATCGAACCCAACAGATTTCCCATTTCAGATCCTGTGTGGGAGAAGTTCATGTGCCATTCCTTAATCAAAGTTCCTTGTTGCATGGCTACTCCAGTCACACCACCAAGGCCACCATCTGAGGATGAAGCACTGACAGAAAGAGTTATCTGCCCTACCCCAATTGAAAATTCCTCAGATTGCCTCATAATCCCAGGACCCTCCTCCACATTCTCTTTGCCTTGTAATTCCAAAGATGCACTAAATTCCAACCATCCAGTCCTTGCTTTTTGCACCACTCTCTCTTCCTCAATATGCATTTTTTCGAATAGCCAAACATTCCTTGTTTTCCAAAGCCACCAAAGACGATAAGTTGAAAGACTTATTCTATCTTTGATGTTTTGGAAAGGCATAACACAAGAAATGTTAAGCCACCAATCTTTAAAGGAAGGATGTTGTATCTGTAGCAGATCCCATTGAACACCCAAAAGTTTCCAGCATCTTCTTGCTCTTTGACAGCTAAATAGAATATGATCTTGGTCCTCTTTCTCTTCACCGCAAATAGGACAGATCACATCCACCTCTAAGCCTCTGCTCACCAATTTATGTTTAGACCTCAAGTAGCCATGCCAAGCTCTCCAGAGAAATTTTTTTGCCTTATTTGCAATGGGAAGTTTCCAGGTCCTTCTCCACATTAATGTTTCCTCCATGGATCTTTTGCTGGATTCAGCAGTATGTTTGTGAGCCAAGTGTTTAGCTGTCATTAATTCATAAAAGGATTTAACAGAGAACAGACCTCTCTTATGCCCCTCCCACACTAATCTATCTCTCTGCCCAGGCTCACCCAGGGGAATTCTGAGAATTTGTCTAGACACTGAAGGAGAAAATGTTTGATTAATAAGCTCATAGTCCCAAGTCCCACTCTCTTGTCAAATCAACTCACTCACTGAAGAAAGCCTAGACTTATCACTCTCAAAAACACACTCAGGCTTAAATTTAGGAATATTGGGTATCCAAGGATGATCCCAAATATTAATATTAGCTCCATCCCCCACTTTAAACCTAAGACCTAAACTCAGCCCCTCTCTAGCCCCTAACCAACTACTCCACATCCAAGAGTCCCGACTCTTTTTCTTCACAGTAAAAATGCTATCTCTGTGGAGATATCTACCTCTCAAGACTCTACTCATAAGGAGGTTAGGTTGGGTGAGCATTCTCCATAATTGTTTTCCCAACAAAGCTTGATTAAAAATTTTAAAGTTCTTGAACCCCAATCCTCCCTCAGCTTTAGGTAAAGCTACACTATCCCACCCAGCCCAATGAATTTTTTACCCCCACTTTCATTCCTCCCCCACCAGTAATCAGCAATCTCCCTGTTAATGTCATCACAAAGAGATAAAGGCAATTTAAAACAGGACATGGCATAAGGTGGCAAAGCACCCAAAACAGTCTTGACCAAGACTTCTTTGCCAGCCTCACTCAACATTTTATTTTTCCAATTTTTCACTCTTTTTTTAACACTCTCCAAGATAAAATTGAAAGTTTGTCTCTTGGATCTACCAATCCCTAGAGGGAGCCCTAGATAATTAGCAGATTTGACACAAGCCATACCTTGGAAAAGATTGCAAATATCAGACTTAACCTGAAAGGGAGTGTTTTTAGAAAAGAAAACTGATGATTTGGCCATATTAACCAATTGGCCTGAGGAAGCACCATATTGATCAAGGACCTGCAAAATAATACTAGCATGGAAAGAATCAGCTTTACAAAAGAGAATTGAATCATCAGCAAAGAATAAATGGGACACTGATGGAGAAAACTTGCTGATTTTGATTCCTTGAAAAGATAAGTTAAGAGAGGCCTGGGACAAAAGGTTAGAAAAAGCTTCAGAAAGCAAAATGAATAGATAAGGGGATAAAGGGTCCCCTTGTCTAATTCCCCTAGAATGTTTACAAAATCCTAACACCTGGCCCTCAATATTAAAAGAAAACGAAGTAGTACTAATGCAGACAAGAATCCACTGAATAAATCTATCACAAAACCCCATTTTTTTGCAAATCAACATAAAAAAGGACCACTCAACACGGTCATAAGCTTTGGCCATATCAAGTTTCACAGCCATGAAGTTCTCTTTCCCTTTCCTCATGTTATTGAGGAAATGAATAAACTCATTGGCTAGAATCACATTATCCAAGATCTGTCTCCCTGGAACAAAAGCTGATTGGGAGACAGATATACAGTGACCTAAAACAGATTTGAGCCTATTAGCAAGAACTTTAGCAATCACCTTATAAACTACAGAACATAGGCTGATAGGCCTAAAGTCAGAGACACTAGAACCAGATGAATTTTTAGGAATGAGAGTAATAATAGAGTGATTAACATCTTTAGGCATCTAACTCTTATCAAAAAAATTCTTAATGGCAGCTAAAAAATGGTGTTTAACTACCCCCCAGGAGTTTTGGAAAAAAGAAGGGGTCATTCCATCAGCCCCAGGGGCTTTTGAGTGATCCATGCCCATAAGAGCCTCATAGATTTCACTATCCTCAACCTCCCTTACCAGCCTGTGATTCATCTCCTGAGAAATAGTCTGATTAATGCAATTCAAACTGCAAGCATTCAGATATGGGTTAGAGGATTTAAACAGAGCATTAAAATAATCTTCAACAACTTCTACAATCTCTGTAGTGCTACTGCATTTGAGACCAACTGAATTAACCAGATTACTCAAAGAATTCCTAACCCTCCTCTGTTTAACACTGGCTTGAAAGAATCTAGTATTTTTATCACCATTCTTAAGCCAACACACTCTAGCTTTTTGACTCCAAAACAGTTCTTCCTCCCTCATAGCTTCATTTTGCAATTCTTTCCACTTATTCCACTCCTCCCAATTCCTATCTCCACATAGCTTCTGAAGCTCCTCTAGCTTGGATTGGCATTCATCAATAATCTTAAGAGAGTTATGAACAGAACCAGCCTTCCATCTTAATTAACCCATTCTCACATTCCTAATTCTGCTTTGAACACTAAACAAGAGAGGCCCTTTAACAGGTAAATTCCAAGCATTAGACACAACTTCAGCAAAACCTTTCTTTTTCTCCCATCTCTTATGAAAGAAGAATCTAGGTTTTCTACTGTCATGGTTACAATCTCTATCCAAAACAAGCATACAATGGTAAGAAGAAGTTAAAGTAATGTGCTTAATTAAGGACATGGGATAAGTAATCAACCACTCAGAAGAGAAAAAGAATCTATCCAACTTAACCTCAATAAACTTAGCCCCAACTCTATTGTTGGCCCAAGTGAATTGGTGCCCAACAGTTTTAGTCTCCCCCATATCCATGCCACTCACAAAATCTCTAAAAGCTTTAAAACTCCCCTCCTCCCTCACCCTACCCCCCTTCTTCTCAGCATTGGATAAAATATCATTAAAATCCCCAGCAATGAACCAAAGATTCCCCCACATATGTCTATGCCTACTAAGGATGTTCCATTGGGTTATTCTGATGTTAGTATCATTACTAGCATACAAAAATACACCCCAGTGGATCACCTGACTACCAGCAAAAGAAAACTTAACCTCAAAACAGAAATCCAAATAGATAATATCTAGAACCATAATATTAACTGACCAACTCAAAAGCATACCCCTTTACCCCCCACAGGATCAGTAAAAACCCACCTATCATTAAAAATGCAAATTTTTACAAACAGTTTTGACAAATTTTTGTTTTTTCTTAACTTCAGAAAGAAAGGAAAAATCTGGGAGGTGAGTTTTCAAAACTCTCTTAAACTGAGAAATTGTAGAGGGTCCCCCCAAACATCTACAATTCCACACACATACTCTCATTTAAAACTTTGGGACCAGTTAGGGCTGGTTTCCACCACCTCAGACAATTTAATCGATTTTTGGTAACAAATTTGATATGATTTTGATAACAAATCACGAATTTTTGTAACAAATTTGATCTTATTTTGATAATAAATCTTGGATTTTGTTAACAAATTTGATCTGATTTTGATAATAAATCTCGGATTTTGATAACAAACCTTTTAAAATATCAATTTTCTCTGTAACACACTTTATAGTTATTTACACACAATATATTACCGATTTTTGAGATTTTTATTGGTAACAAATTTCACAATTTTTTCGGTTTTTTTGAATTAAATATTGCAGAAAAAATCTCGAGATTTGTTAAATGATACATATCAAAATAAAAATCTATCTATCTATATATATATATATATTAAAAGCCAACCTATTTACCAAAAACAGTAGCAAGAAAAGTCAACACACATTTAATGCATACTTTATTTGGAAATTTTTTACTATATGCATTAAATGTTTGCATATTTATATTTACTATCCAAATATGTTCTTAAAGATTTTTTCCTTAATTAATTTATGCAATGATTTTACTGATATCCATTATATTAATATTTGTCGAGTAATATTTTTTAGCCTTTATTTAATATATAACACTAATATTTTTTAAAAAAGTTAATATTATTTATTATTTAAAAGATAATGATCACATCATTAAATGATTTTATTGATGGTTAGATAATAAAATTATAGTTATTCTTTAAAATTTTGACATGTTATTTATTTGTATATTATTGTCAACTATGATAGTGTTTTTATCACTTTTTTTTGTTATGTTTCAAAAATGAACTTATTGTAAAATATTTTTCTATTTCATAGTATGTTAAATAAACTATAAAGCCTTGAGATTAAAATTAGAAAAAATCTCTTGATTATGTAAGGGATTTATTTTTTGGCAATTGCTAAATCACTTTTTTTTTAAAAAAAAGAATTATTATGAGAAAATTGAATTCTAAAAAACATGTGTGTGTATTTTGTAAATATTTATACTCAAAATTTTATTTTGAATTTCCTTACATAAAGAAGGCTACCTCTATAACTTTTATAAATAATAATAATTACATTATATGGATGTAAATTTTATAATAAAATAATAATTGAGTATTATATGGTGAACAATAATTAATAAAATTTTTAATTTTTCCTATGTCAATGAATAAATATGTATTCTAATATCAAATAAATATTAGTATGACGGGTTAGCGGAATTATATATTAATTAACATGTTAATTTTTTTGCTTAAATAAACGTCACTTATTAAAAGATGTGAAATATGGATGATCCAAGCCTATTGTTTTTTTGTCTAGACGTACAAGTCCTATAGAAATAATTGATTTATTATATGTATCACGTGCATCGCACGGGGTATGCACTAATAAATGACCTTAAAATTGTGCACCCCGTGCATCACTCGTGTTCACATTTTGGCCTATCACAGGTCACGTACTATATATATCCCATACTTTTTTTTATTCATTTATATAATTATAAGAATGGATAAATGACCTTAAAATTGTGCACCTCGTGCATCGCACGGGCTCTGTACTAGTAGATATTTAAAACATTTAGATTTCTATAAACTTTTATCAAAGTATAATTTCTTGTGATTTTTTTAGGGTAATTGTCACTTTCTCTCACTGCATATTAAACATGCATTCAATTACGGCTAAATAACCGCAAGCAAAAAGGAAAAAAAATAAATAAATCAGAAGCCTAGAAATTAGGGATTGGTAAACAAAAAATTGTTCTTTGTGAAATCTTTTTTGATAAAAAATTCCGATATACTATATATATACTATCTAATAACACTAAATACGTGTTGAGATATACTGTATATATATATATATATATATATATATATATATATATATATAAATATATATGATAAACATGATCTGTCATTTCACTAATATTAACCGTATAATTATACAAAAGAGGAACAACATATAAACAACATTGCAACGGGACAAAACATAATACACAATTTTGAATGACTGCATAATCTAAATCGAATGTAGTCATACATAATATGAACAACATATGTCTACTTTACATGACGCCGAATTAAACTTAGAACTTATCAATTCAAACATATGTCTACTTTACATGGCATTTACAAAGTTCAAAAACAACTTTGCTCATTCCAAAAAATAACACAATATAGATTATGTATAATTAACGTATAATTTATGTTATTATTACTACACTCATTCGTGTTTTATATACCCCATATAAACTTTAAATAACCAGTCTATTGATCAACAACTCTGGTGCGTGTTGAAAGAAAAACCTGGTCGTGCACCTGTGAAGCCAAGTAACCTCCATTACTCTTCACAATCCCTTCTACATATACCCATAACCCATTCCTCATCTGCTCCGTTTTTCTTCACGGCGCCATTTCCAGAGCAAGAAACTGCCACCTTCCTCCAATTCCACCATATTATGAGCATCAAGCACACCAGGAATAAGCAAATGAAGGTTGACGTGAAGATGATCGGCACCACGATCCCGACGACCTCCGACCTCGATTGGCACTTCCTCGCGTGTCTCTTGATTCCCCGCACTGAATAGGCGGCGACCTGCACAAACCGCCTCTGGGAGTTGAAGTTTTTTTTTTTTTTTAAGAGATATAGTTTTGCTACACCATAATATGGAAAGAGAAAACAAATTTCTTTTCTTCTTTTACAGTTGAGTGTAAAAGGTATTAGATTGTCACATTTGCCGAAAATCATGCAAAACTTTAATTGTGTGTGTCGTCGGTTGTTTTAAAATATGAGATAAGTTTATTTTAATTACTACAAGATATTATTCACAATTAATGTTAATCAGAAACCGTCTAAAATATTAAGTTTATTTTAATTACTAAATGTAATTTTGAATATAAGTTTATAGGCTCATAATTGTGATCTTTATTAGCTAAGCAATTGTGAAGGGAGTAATTTCTCATTATTTTACCAGAGCAATGCTTTCCTACCCACGGTGGGACATATTAATGTGCCCACTGCTTATGTGGCAAACACACATTGGTGATGTTAATATGTTAAAAAATACATCACCAATGTGTGCATGCCACATAAGCGGTGGACATATTAACATGTGTCCACCATAGGTAGGGGAGCATTATTGTATTTTACCATTCCATAAAATTGGAGTATGATAAGTAGGGGTTAAAATAATCACGTAAATTTCGCGGCCCTTGGCAAGCTCACTACACTTATGTGAATATATATCCATCCAGTCCACCATTCAGGCCCATTCGTTTGAGTCGTACAAAAAAACCCTAATCAAAACAATCACCCGCCCACAAATTTCAGCAGCCAACAAACAAAGCTCCACGAAAAAAATGGTGAAGTTCATAAAGCCGAACAAGGCGGTGATACTCCTCCAAGGCCGCCACGTCGGCCACAAGGCGGTGGTCCTCAGGAACTTTGATGACGGCACCTGCGACCGCCCATACGGCAGTTGCTTGAGCGCCAGCTTCGCCAAGTACCCGACAAAGGTCGTCCGCTGGGACTCCGCGAGGTGAGAAAATTGCGCGTCAAGGTCGTCAACTGCAGCCACATTATGCCCACGCGCTACACGCTCGAGGTCGATCTAAAGGACATCGTGAGCCTCGACGCGCTCTCGTCGCGTGACAGGAAGGTCGCGGCGTGCAAGGAAATCAAGGCCCAGTTCGAGGAGCGGTTCAAGAACGGGAAGAACTACTGGTTTTTCTTCAAGCTTCGGTTTTGAGGTTAGGTCCTCACTTTTCTTTTCGTTTGGGTTAGACGCAGTTAATTTTTCTTCTTAATTGGTTTAGCCATTTTTTGAGTTGTGTTTAAATGTTTTTTCAGTTTTAGAGAGTTGCATTTCGTTTTCATTTGGTCACCTAATGAGGATTTTGTATATAAGATTACTAGTACTAATACTCATGTACAACATAGGTGTTGAGTTAATGAATATATGTGTAAAGTTATTTATGTCTAATACCAAACCTAACTCCAGAGCAAATATAATATAAAAACAACATCACGAAGCATAGATTTTCGCCATGTCAGCATCCGAAGCGTGAGAATCTGCCACCTATACTCAACACGTTTTGAATTAATATATAGGGAGGGATATTTGCTAAAGAATTGAAAATTTATTGTTTAAGGAAAAAAAAAAAAAAAAACGTCTTGTTAATTTGGCAACTCTAAATGTTTTGTAAACATGAACTTTATTTATATTAAAATACTTTTAAGTAAAATAATTAAAGTAAATTAGATGTAAAATAAGGAAATATAGTGTGAAGTGATATTAGTTAAAACTATGCGAGTAAATGAATTATGAATTAAAATTATGTAATGTTCTACAATAATTGATTTGTATTATTTAATTATATAAATATAGAGAATATGAGGATATTTGGATAAAATTGAGTTATACTTGAATTAAAAATTTGATTTATTAAAAATGATTGGATTTTTTTTAAAAAATTTGATTTCCAACCATGCGACTACTACTCGTTTCCCCAACATTACTACATCTTCCCCCCACCAAAAAAAAAAAGAAAAGAAAAGGATACTTGAAATTACATTTATGCCCCCATAAAAAATATTACTCTATTATTATCTTGCCATTTTCATCTTATTCACTATTTTTTTTTTTTAACTTTTTAACTCCACATTTTCTTCACCAATCTCCTTCTTTCTTTTCATAAAAAATTAATCCATCGATCTTTACATTATTCTTCATTAATCCACATGTCTAGTAAATCCAACATCATCGAAAATACTTGCAAATAATGTAATAACCCCTATTTTTCATTGATTTTCACAAATGAGTATCTTGATTTTTGAGTGTTTGAGTAACGTCTTGCAAATAACGTCTGTTTAAATGATGAATTTGAAGATTTTACGAATTATTTTGAAGACGGACAAATTCATGTGAGTTATAGTGAAGCTTTGCTCTATTGCTAACTTTTTACTATATACTCAGGGTATGAACTGAAAATATCTTCAATTTATTTACTCACCAGTGTGAGGCTTAGATGTAGTCGGGCCAACACAAAAAAATCGAAAGATAGAGGGAACCCAAACCCAAGAAAGAGAAAGAACACAAAAACCATTTTTTTGTGGTTGTGAGTTCACGGTAATATTGAAAAACTTAACTCCAAGGTCAGAGTTCCAAGTGGAATTATGAAATTTGAAGAGGGTAGACACAATCATGAGCATGTTGAATATGCAGAGGGACATTGGCAAATGAACAGTCTTAGTGTTGGTGCAAAAAAACTTGTTCGGTCGATGGCTCTTTGTCAAACAAAGCGGCAAAACATATTGTTAGTTGTTCAAAAATCATTTTCGAAGGATAACTGTCACATCAAACAAAATTACAATTACAAGGCAAAATTCCAGAGAGCTTCACTTGAGAAAAATAATATGATACAACAGTTCTAAAAAGTTGGCTAAGGACAACGAATATGATATTCAATCACTTAGAGATCATGATACAAAGAAGCTAAATCATGTGTCTTTGGTCCATCCAGAGTTAAAAAAACACTTAGAGCATACCCTTAGGTCATTAGCATCGATTCCCTAGATCAAAATTGTGCCCTAGACGTTTCTCAGGGGAAAAAAACTATGGTCTAAGATGTTTGTCCTTAGATCAAGCTTTTGCCCCAAATGATTTTTTTTCCACACCTCTACAACTTATTTCATAGTTGTCTAACTTTACAAAAAACTAACCTAACCATTCAACCAATACATTTTTATTTCAACTAATCCAAACATCCATTTCAACAAATCAAATTATTCAACCATTCAATATCATCAAATATCAACTACAAATCAATGAAAAGAGAATTGTTCAAATAAAAATCCAACAATTCAATATCCATGGCTAACACCTAAATGTATGAAAAGTAGCCATGAGACCTTCAACTGACTCTCTCACTGCTTTCGCCCTAACATGATTTGCCTTTATAGCTATCTCAATGGCCTTATTTGTGGCGTCCCAAAATTTGTTCACCCACTGCGATTAAGAGATATAACAAACATTTTAATAATTCAAATGAACTTCACAATCTACTAAAACAAAATAATAATAATAATATTAATAATAATAATAATACTAAACAAATTTACTGATACGGGAACCAAACATGTAGTGGCCTTCGTCGTTTCACTGTTGCGACGCTCCGTTGGGAGGACAAATGGATGTGAGTACTTCTTACCAATCCATGTATCCAGTATGTGTAGCTCCAACATCATAGATGTGACTGGGATATAAGGTAGAAGACTCAAGCAACCCAGGATCGGGAAGGGCTTCTATCCGTCTGAAGCGGATATCGGTAGAAAATCCAGCTTGTAGTATGCTTACCCTGACTCTGAGGACCTTCACCGTGTGGAGGATCATGGTGGAATCGTCTTAACCATCCCTAACTATCTTAAAACATGTGCTGGCATATAAGGCTTACATATCTCACGGTACTGAAACACGTAATAATGTGTCATAGGTCAAGTAACATGTACATCCTCACCGTATGACATCCCCACAACTTACAACTAATAATATTTAAAAAAACAAAAATAATAAGTGATAACAAACAATAAATAATTATTAAACAAGCAAAATTTAAGAACTTTGTAAGTAATACTTACATTACTAGCCTTGAGATTCTTAAACTGACTCCTATAGCCATCCAATGTGATAGATGAAGCTTTGCTTGCTTTTGACTCTACTTTCCATCTACATGTACGGGTTTGCCCCTCCTCTATAACATGTGAGAATATATGGGGTCAAAAGGTAGGAAAATACTCATAGATCCAAGTTTGTAGAAGAGTGAGAAAACCATAAATACCTCCTGCATCAATTCTGCTAGCCATTCCTATCTGTCGATACATGTGCGCTAGAACAACAGAACTCTAAGAATAACTATAGAGCGTACCAATTCTCTTATGGATCTCATGCAACGACCCAAGCCTAATTCTATATTCACTATTGTCTACAAACGAAGCGAAACACAAAGCCAACCACAACCAACCCTCTACCTATCTCTTGATATCAATTCCCGCAATCCTCATTAACGTATCTACAATAAAAACATTAATAACCCTACCACCCTGGTAAAAAGTTTGCAAGTCAAGCTTGTTCACCTTATACATTTTTGTGACCAACTTATGCACCTGTGTAGTAATAAGGTCCTTACTTACCGGCTCACCATCAATAGGAATTCTCAAGATACACTAGACATCATGCAACATTATGGTCACTTCACCAAATGGAAGGTGAAATGTGTTAAGTGTCAGGTTGCCAGCCAACGCGCAATAAAGGCATTGATCAGGGAAACATCAGTGGTATAATGCATTCAAGCATGGAGGTGCGATAAGCCTGTGCGGACAACCTCATTCCTCACATAATCATTATTCTTCACCTATTTAGCCAATCAATTCAATGCCAACATCCGTGTATGCATCTTCAACGTCTTTTTTTTTTTTTTTGTAGTCCAAACTTGATATGCAACATGACCAGAAACTTGGGGAGGGACACCGGGCACTGGTTCTTTTACATCAAGCAAGTCTGGTCCTTTTTGATGGTTTGGACTACATCAAAAAGGACGTTGAAAATGCATACACGAACATTGACATTGAATTGGTTAACTGAAAGGGTGAAGGATAAAGATGATGTGAGAAATTAAGTTGTCCGCACATGCTTGTCGCACCTCTTTGCTTGCATGCATGATACCATTAATGATTCTTGATCAATGCTTTTATTGATCGTTGTCAGTCTAACAATAACACATTTCACCTTCCATTTGGTGAAATGACCATAATGTTGCATAGGTGTTGAGCGTATCTTGAGGATTCCTATTGATGGTGAGCCGACGATTAAGAACCTTACTCTTACATACGTGCAACAGTTGGTCACAAAAATGTACAAGGTGAACAAGCTTGACTTGCATAATTTTTACCAGGATGGTGGGTTTAGTAATGTCTCTATCGTGAATGCGTTGGTGAGGACCGCTGGGATTGTCTTGTACGTAGAGTTCATGCCAATGACCTAAGGGTATGCTCGAAGTGTCTTTTTCGACTCTAGATGAACAAAAAAGTGTCTTTTTCGACTCTAGATGAACAAAAAACACATGAGTTAGCTTCTTTGTATCATGATCTCTAAGAGATTGAATATCATATTTGTTGTCCTTAGCCAACTTGTAGAACTGTTGTATCACTCTTTTTCCCAAAAGTGGCACTCCCGAGCTTTGCCTTGTAGTTGTAAATTTGTTTGTTGTGACAGTTGTTCTCCACAAATTATTGTTCAACAACCAACAATATGTTTTGCGGCTTTGATTAAAAAAAACCATCGACCAAATAAGTTTTTTTGCTTCAACACTAAGGCCACTCATTTGCCGATTTCCCTTTGCGTATTTAGTAGGCTCATGATTGTATCTACCCGCTTCACATTTCATAATCCAGCTATGGAACTCCAACATTGGAGTCAAGTTTTGCAATATTATCGTGAACTCACAACCACAAACAATGGTCTTTGTGTTCTTTCTCTTTGTTGGCTTTGGAGTCCTTCAATCTTCCAATTTCTTTCTGTTGGCCCGATTAGATCGAAGCCTCACACTGGTGGGTAAATGATTTGAAGTCATTTTCAGCTCATACCCTGTGAATACGACAAGAAAGTAGCAATAATGTAAAGCTTCACTATAGCTCATGTATTCGTTTGTCTTCAAAATAATCCGTATAATCTTCAAATTCATTTTGTAACAGACGTTATTTGCAAGACATTATTCAAACACTCAAAAATCAGGAGATCCTTTTGTGAAAGTCAGTGCAAAAAGAAAAAAAAATGGGGTTAACACATTACTTCATTTGCAAGTGTTTCGGATGATGTTGGATTACTAGACATGTGGACTAATGAAGAATAATGTAGAGATTGGTAAGTTAATTTTTTACAAAAGGAAGAAAATTGGTGAAGAAAATGTGGAGTGAGGTAAAAGATTAAAAAAGTGGGTGAAGAAGATGAAAGTGTTATGGTAATAATGGGGTAAAATATTTTATGGGGGCAAAATTATAATTTCTAATTATTATTATTTTTGAAGTAACATGTAATAATTTTGGACAACAAATAGCAATCATTTTTTTTTTTTTAATTAAGTTCTAAAGCTTTTCCTTTTCTTTTTCTCTTTCCTACTAATTTTATGCAAAATCATCTGCAGAATTTGTATTTGTGATTTTTTTTTTGGTACAGGGATCTTTCGATTTCCGGATCCATAAGGGAACCGACTAATTCGAAATCGAGCCGGATAGGACCACAAGGGCAACCAATCAATACTATAAGTTTACTCATGAAACACGTTTTTAGGTACTATGGGTGCCTTCATTTCATACTCACACAATTCTGTTGGCCCAATTTCTTCCGTCTTCAAATTCATTTTTAAAATACATATTTATTCTATAAAAAAAATGCAATTTTTATTTCTATCATTTTTAAAATTATGACACTTCAATTAATAAGAGAGTGTGTGTTTATTACAAAACTCATACTCATACTCATACTCAAACTCAACTCAACGCGCATTATCTTTAATATTTTTAATATAATTAAATAATATCAATCAATCATCCTTACACATCAAATCAATTTTAATTCACTATTCAACCACTTACATAATTTTAATCAACTATCAGTTTTAATCATTTATCTCATATTTTTACACCAAATAAATTTAATAATTTTATTTAAACATTAGTTTAACATCCCACTAAAAATTAACCAAACAATTTTTTTTTTTAAAAAAAAAAAATTAACCATGATTAATTAAAAAAAAACACAGTAAAAAAATTGTGGATTTGTATCCAAACACACCCTAAGTTTGTTTGTTGGTAAAAATGAATTAGGTTTGCAGTTTGCTTTGTAGAAAAA
>CACSLK010017224.1:319053-334834 GCA_902706635.1 Striga hermonthica | reverse complement strand
TCCTAAAACATAAGCACAAGTCAATGTACAAATGTATATCTATATATAAACGAGAGTTAGTTAAAATTTGAAGGAAAAACAAACAAAAACTCACAGTTGAACTAGACTCGACCAGTTTCCAATAAAGTCGGGTATTCGACCTGTGAGCTCGTCATCTGATGCCCACCTGAAGAGCACCAAACAACAACTTTAGGCACATTATTAGTGTCTTGGCGTATTAATAGTAATATATTCAATCTATTTTTTCTTTTCGAAAAAAAAAAAACGAGGAGATTTTATACTAGCTGCCTTACATTCTCTCCATGTTCCGTAGATTGGAAAATGATTCGGGTATTGGACCGCTAACTCCAGAACTAATAGTGTATCTACAAAGATTTTAAAAAATGGTTTAAAAAGAAATTTGGTTTAATAGCAGTCGAATATAAGACGCAATACCATACAATTGCGTAAGTCTTGATAAATTCCCGAGCTCGGGAGGTAAATGGCCCGTGAAGTTATTCGTGCCAAAGGACCTGCACAATATCCAAAACACAGGCAAAGTACAATGACAAAGAAAAATTAAATATAAATTTGAAGAAACCAAATTATATGACAATAATATGTTTTTGATACTTTGAAACTAAATTAAACTCACAATGATCTCAAATCTGTGAGCAGCCCAAGTTCTCTAGGGACCTCCCCTGATAAGGCATTTGTGCCAAAACTCCTAACATTAAGTGTAGAAAATTCAATAATGAAAAAACAATATATAAATAGAATAATTTCCAAAAAAAAAAAAAAAAAATTGTCGAACGTGCGCCATTCGAACGTGCGCCATACAAGTACTGCAATCGAGTGAGATTGGCTATGGATGCTGGAATCGGACCTGTCAAATAATTTTGGCCTAAATTCCTGCAACAATATCAGCCGTATATTAACTAAATTTTCCAAGTATATCATAACTTTTCTCTTACGAAAAAAATTAAAAGGAATGAAACCGAGAGCATACAAATCATTGAGAAATGTCAAATTCCATAGCTCGTCAGGAAGTGGACCGGCAACATTCAGACCATAGACTCTCCTGAACATGAATAGAACTTGAAAATACATTAGATTTAGTATTAGAACGTGAAATATACGAGAATATACATCAGAATCGTATTTACGACATGAAAAATATTTATTAATGTTAGAGCATGAACTATATATATGTATATACGTAAAAATATATAAAATGAAACCGCGTACAAAGCCGTGATGTGGCAAGTGGTCCCGTTATCGTCACTGCAATCGCATTTTATCCCGGGATTTATATTTACAATTTGTGTTCGATCGGTAGAAATGCCGCTACACAACTCGCCGCTAATGTTCCATTCGTTCGAGGCCGAAATTCCCCACCCGTCGAAAATCGCATTCAAAGCCCTTGCTGCTAGGATCCAACAAATAGTATCATGATATTATTATTATTGTTGTTGTTGTTATTATTTGTTAGATATCCAAAAATATTGCGGATGTATCTTGGCTAGGGGTGAGCAAACCATGCCGAATCTGTGCAATGCGCTTCTGTTTGGTTTTTTTAATGGTAAAAAAAATCAGTTCGATTTCGGTTCGGTTTTTTTAAACATTGCGGTGCGGTGCAATTATAGTTTTTTATAAGTTCGATTTTTGGTAGGGCGATGCAGAATATTATTATTATTATTATTATTATTATTATTATTATTATTATTATTATTATTATTATTATTATTATTATTAGCATTTAATACTTATTTAAAGACCTCTCTTATTTGTTATTCAGTAGTGAATTTGAGAATGAAAAATTAATCGTGTTCTTTCGGGAGAGTATCCAAGTTCGAGAGAGTATCTCGTTTTATCCTTCTCATTCGTACGCTTCCCCTACATCAGCTTTTTTCGACCGAACATTCGCGAACAAAGTTCGTTCGTGTTCGATAACAGCTTGTTTGTTAAGCATTCGAACCGAACACGAACATAAAATTACGCTTGTTTAGTTATCGAACGAACATGAACGTTCGCAAACTAAACGAGCGTTTGCGAACAAAAAAAAAATAATTTATAATTTTATATATTATATATAGTATATACATGTATAATATAATAAATAAATATGAATATATATTAAATATTAAATAAAATAAAAATATTTTATAATTTAAGGGAAAAATTCAAAACTAGTCCCACATATATAGGGGGTGACATTTTTTATCCCAACGGAATCTAGAAAATATTAATAGTCCGCAGCTTTTAAAAAATGATCAAAAGTAAAACTTTTTAAATTTTCCAGCTCGGAATGCCACGTCGCACACACGTGGCCACATTCATCTGACGTGGTTGAGTACAATGCCAAGGAAAAAAATCAAAACTAGTCCCACAGGTTTTGGGAGGTGGAATTTTTTGTCCCAACGAAATTTTAAAAATATTAAATAGTCCCATCAGGGGTGTGAGACGTGGCATTCCGGGCCAGAAAATTGAAAAAAATCCTACTTTTGATCATTTTTTAAAATCTGCGGGACTATTATTATTTTCTGGATTCCGTTGGGACCAAAAATGACACTCCCCTATACCTGTGGGACTAGTTTTGAAATTTTTCCTATAATTTTTTGTATTATATACACATATAATATAATGTATAAATATAAATATATATTAAATATTAAATAAAATAACTTTTATAAAAATAAAAAAAGTTAAAAAAAACACGAATACGAACATCTCGAACATTTCGAACACGAACTTGTCGAACAATTCAAACAATTCACGAACAAGTTCGACTAGATAAACGAACAAACACGAACATGTCCAACCAATAAACGAACGAACACGAACGATATTTTTTGTTTGTTTACTAAATGAACGAACACGAACATGTTCGAAAATTAGTCCAACTCGAGTTCGAACACCTTAAGCTCGGTTCGGTTCGATTTGATAACAGTTCTAGTTTTAGGTTTTGTTCGGTTAGGTGCGGTTTTGCACGAACCACACCAAATTGAATAAAATATATAGAAAAACTGAGATAAAACTGAAAACCTAGCCAAACCGTGCACTTCGGTGCGGTTCGATTCGGTTACTTCAGTACAAAAAAAAAAACGGTTGGATTTCGATGCAGTTTTTTTAAGTTGCGGTGCAATTCAACTTTTTTTTTCTTAGATCGATTTTCGGTTATTTTCGGTTCGGTGCGGTTTTTCACCGAACCATACCATTACTCATCCCTATTCTTGGCAAAACGAGGTGGGCCAAGGTTTGGCACCCGGCCCGTCTTATTTATTAAACGGGACGAAATCGATCTGGCCCGTTTATAAAATTGGGCTAGCCCGACCAGCCCCAAAAGCTACATATCCGGACCAAATTGGCAAATTGGCACCCTAGTTGTGTAGTTTACTAAAAGCTTTATTTGTACTATATAGTATATTTTATTTGTATTAGTTGATCAAGATTCAAAGGTGACAGACGCATTAAAATAATAATTCAAAGTAACAATAATTATGCACTAACAATCAAATTACCCTCGCAAGTGGTCCTAGTTGGCTAGTTGGTTTTCGGGTAAAGTTCTCAAATAAAGGCAAAATACGGGTGAAATATGCAATTTTCTTAATCTTCATAATAAGGTGGGTGTTTGACCTAAGGGGCCCACTAGTGGACTTGATACCCAAATATATCCAAATTTACATGTGAGAAAACTTTTCACTCAATTATATGTATGGGTAAAAACATTTTTATTGCATTTGTTTTTATTTACAACCAATACTATTTTTTTTTAGTATAATAAATGTGACAAATTATAAATATATATGCATAAAAAAATATAAGATAATGTTACAAATTATAATAAATATGCATAAAAATATATAAGATAATAATTCATGAGATAGATGTACTAAATGTTGCAAATTGAAAAAAAAAAAACTATAATACAGGCTGTAAAAAGTACCTTACAAAAAAAATAAAATATAAGATAATAATTCATCAATCAATCAACAATTAGGCAAAAAATATTTCAATAAAAAAAATAGAATTAGGCAAAAAAAAAAGGAAATGAATAAATAAATAGAAAAATTGATAACAACAACAAAAGAGACGCACCTTCGGATGGATCGGTGGTGGCATTAGTTGTCTGACTTTGAGTTCTAACGGTACTTATGAGTTGACCAAACGTGAAAACAAGCCACAAAAACATCATCTTACCGCCGCCGTCGCCGCCGCCGGACGTCCCAGAGGGCGGCGCCGCCGAAATCGGAAAATATGCTGTCCGAGAGAGTTTAGTAATCAAGCAGAGGAACATGTGAGGCGATGTGGGACAGGCGGTTTGAAGAAACGGTACATTTTATTTCAGATGAGGAGATATCTGTGCGTTTAAAACGATGTCGTTTAAAACAATATTATTTGTTAGGCATTTTAATACATCGTCTATCACCACAAATTATATTAAAATTCGAGATAGGCTCAAATAAATCAATTAATTATTTAGTAAGATATATATGATATTGTGTAAGTGTATGCAATCATTATTTATTTTGTAAGTGTATGCAATCAAATTCAAATTTGTATTATAGAGGATTAAACAAAACTTAAATTTTTAAGATGTTCCAATCCGATTTAATTTTGAATTGTAATATAATATTATCTGACTCTATTTATGTTTAAAAAAACATCGAACTAAAGAAAGTAATAGCCAAATGATATGAGATATTTAAATTTTAATTTTCAATTTGAAATTGGACCCGATTTCTATGCAATCCATTTTTTTTGTTAATAAACATGATATGTTGCAATTAGGTAAATATACATGTCATAGTATTTTGCTTAATAAAAAATGAGAGAATTTTTAATTTTTTAAAATTGTCATGCGAATTTTACATAATTTAACCCGATTTATATGCAATCCGATTTTTTAATAAATAAATAATTTGTATCAATTAGTAAAAGATATACGTTACAGTATTTTTGTCTAATTTGAAATTTTCGATTTTATGGTAATGAAATTTTTTTAAATAAAAAATGAGAAAATCTTTTAACTTTTGAAAAAATGTATGCATCAGTCAAAATTTACCTAAATTAAATCCACAAAAACCCATGAATTTAGGGTGCATATATAGCTGATTGGTTTTTTAGGAATAATTAAAAAAAATTGTCAAAAATAGAATATGCAATAAATGTTGGTTGACTTTTCTTATTACCATATTTGGTAAATAAATTGTCTCTTTATATATATATAAATAATCTATCTATATTTATATAAGTGAATTGCTATTTACCGTCCCTCTTTTACTAGTCACCGCCCCCATCAATTTTAATAAAACTAATTGAATTTTATTTATTTCCGTGACAATCTAATATATTTTTTAATAAGGTAACTAAAACTTAATCAATGACATTTTTTAATAATGATTAATTAAATTATTTATATTTTTAATTATTTTATTATTTAATAGTTATTACTAAAGCTAACCAATTATAATTCACACTAAATGATATATAGAAGTTCAACGAATATAAAATATTATATTGCAAATTTTTTTCTTAAATTATTTATTGCTCTTAAGTATTTTTTTAAATAAGCAAATTGGCTTTAGTGGATAACCAAACCTCTTAAAATTTGATAATAATAATAATAATAATAATAATAAAGGAGTGGGGGCCCAGATAGTATCTCGGCTCCCCTCCAATTTCTTGTAATCATTTTGATTTCAATAATAATAATAATAATTATAATAATAAAAAAAAAAAAATAATAATAATAATAATAACAATAATTTTTAAGATAATTAATAGATCATATTCTCTCAAATTTATAAAAGTACATTATCCATTTCATTTTATGAAATTAATATAGTTATGAAATTAAATGTTTTCATTTATAGTATTTATTTTAACTAATGACAAATTTTAAAATATGATACTATTATCTAACTCATAACTCTAATGTTATATGCATACATATAACTTATAATAATTTTAACATCCGTGCAAGCGCACATAATCGAATAATGTAAAAAATAAAAGCAAATAATTCAAGTTTTATTTGACCATATCATTGATTCATTTTGTGAAATATCCTACATTAAAATTAAAAAGTTGATGATGCGCACGTGGGAACTTGAGATTGTACATGGCCATCGGGAGACGAATGTGGTGGCGGATTTTCTGGCGTCTTTAGCGGCCAAGTGGACAGGTGGGTTACACCGTTTCGACCGCCCTCCGTCGGGGGCAGGAGTTTGGTTACAACATGATCTCATGGGCGTTGTTATCGAGCGTTAGCATTTTAGCTACGCCGTCCTTTTCCCGTACCAAAAAAAAATAAATAAATAAATAAAAAAATATCCTACATTAAAATTGCTCTTGTTCTATAAATTGAAGAATCCTGCCTGGCCAAACAAGATGCCAACAGATTTGGAGTAGTGGGCTTATTCATAGGCCGCCACGGAGCAGGATGAGTTGGGCGCCCGCTCAGGCCCATAAATGAGAAAGTGCACCTAATTATATATTTGTGTGTATGTAGTTTAATTAAAGAAATCAGAATAAAAATAAAAATATATATATATTCTTACAGTCCCGCTCACCTGCCCACGGTGGGCAGTGCCCACTAGTTTGTTTTATATGAAAAACGTATTATAAGAATACGTTTTTCAATTAAATTTAATTAAAAAACGTATTCTCAAAATATGTTTTTCATATAAAACAAACTAGTGGGCACTGCCCACCGTGGGCAGGGGAATATATTATATATTCTTAATATAAAACTAATTCTAAAAAATATTTCTTTTCCCAATACATTCACATGCTTTTCAATTTTGTTCCCTATATATCAAATTCTCATAATAAAAACCTAATACATTCACAGGCTTTTCAATTTTGTTCCCTAAATATCAAATTCTCATAATAAAATCGATTAATAATTATAGATAATAAAATTAATATTGTTTACAGTTTTTCTTTTTTTTTTTCAATTAATTACTCTAGATTTCTAAAATTGAGTATACAAAGTTATTACTTTGTTACTATTTTTTTTCAATTAATTACTATTTTTTCAATTATTTTGTTACTATTTTTTTTAAACTTCATTAACTTTCTTTCATATAACGTGATAATTTTTGGCAAATTTAATTTTTAAAAGTAAAAACACTAAAAAATCATTAATATATTCATCCCGGGGGCACAATAATTTTCGGGACGACCCTAACCTTATAGCATAATCGCCCGTCACTAATAATTGATTTTACTCAGCCCCAAAACATAAATGGATAAAAGGGCCCATAATTCCGGCCAATAGGCCCAATATCCTCACAAGTCACAACTCACAACTCACAAACTCTGCGCGGCTTCAACGCTAATAAGACATGAATATAGGGACCGATTTGCAAATAGTGGAGTGTATATTATTAATTCATCTATTAAAAACTATGCTTGGGTTTAATATTTTGAATAATTTAGATTCGATGGTCTTAATTATTCATGTATATACTAGTACAATGCCCGTGTATTAGCTTGCTATTTTTTTCTTAAAATCTAAATTAATGAGAAAAAGTAATTGAAAATTTAAATAACTTTTATAAAACTATATATATATATATATTATATATTTAGTATGACACTTTTTTATTTGTGCGACTTACTTGTGTTATCTATATATATATATAATTGCTAGCTAATCATTAAATAAAACTTCATAAATAAAACCTAATTAATAAAACCTCATTTATTTTCCTTCTAAAAGAAGTTACAAAATTTGTCGTTTATATTTTGCCTTTCACATTAATACACCTATTAAGTGTAATCATGTAAAAAATTAATAGCATTAAATATTATATAATATGATAGCAAAAAAATAGCATTAGCTACTATAATAATAATAATAATAATAATAATAATAATAATAATAATAATAATAATAATAATAATAATAATAATATTAATAATAATGATAATAATAATTATATTTTGAAACAATAAAATTGTTTATACTTATGTAATTTATATTTAGTGTGAAATGTTATGATTTGGTAATAGCATTAACTATTATATAATATAATAGCAAAAAATTACATGATTACACTTAATAGGGTGTATTAATGTGAAGGCGAAATATGAATGACAAATTTTGTAACTTCTTTTTGAGGGAAAATAAATGAGGTTTTATTAATTATGTTTTATAAATACATGATTACACTTAATTAGGTTTTATGAATGATATTATTATTATTATTATTATAATTTTATATTTCATGAAACAATTTTCTTTAGAAACAATTAGTAAATAGTTTTAATAGTATAGTAAAAAACCTTTAAAATCTTATAAACAATTGTCGTTGTAATAAGAATAGTAATAATAATAATTATTATAATAATAATAATTATAATAATAATAATAATAATAATAATAATAATAATAATAATAAAGTTTTGAAGTAAATTATTTGACCATGATCCCTCCAAATTATAAAAATACATTACCCACAATTTTTTAATCAATATAGTGATTCATATGTACTCAAATAATTTATATAAATATTATTTTATTTTTACTAATGATTAAATCTTGAAAATGTGGTATGTCCATTATCTAGAATTTTAATATTAAATTCACATATCTTGAAAATGTGATATGTTTATTTTCTAGAATTTTAATATTAAATTCTCATATCTTATAAAATATTAATCTATATCTATATATCTATATCTATTTATATATAATTGCTAGCTAATCATTTAATAAAACCTAATAAATAAAACCTATTTAATTTTACCTAATAAATTATACCTAATAAATACTACAACCTTCCATATACAAATGAACCTTACTTTTACAATTAAGGATTATTATTGTACATTTATTATTATACATTGTAACGTTTCACTCTTTTAAATGGTATTTTCATCTTTTTATTTTTTTTTATGACATCTAATAAAAACTAATTAAAATTTAAAACAATCTATATATATATATATATATATATATATATATATATATATATATATATATAATAGGGATTATCACATCAATAAATATTTACATATTCCACTCTTTTTTTTTCTTTTTACATTAGTAGCTTCGCTTTTACTTAATATGCAAGCATACTAATGTTGAAATTAATTGTTACGGTTTTATCCGCTCATTTAATAATTCTAACTTTTATTCTATATATTTTTTAAATAGAATGATTACAAATTATTCTACCAAACCCTGTGGGTATAATACAAAAATAGAAAATAAAAATAAAACAATCATTCTTATAAGTAACAATTTATTGTTGCATAAGAACGTGTTTAATTTTTTAAAAAATACATTCGTTTAAATAAAATTCATAGCCTCAAATAGTATAGCGTTTAATTTTTAGAAAATGCATTCGTTTAAATAAAATCATAGCGTCAAATAGTAGTAGTAAGGATAATAAATATATTTTAAATAAATATCATACCCGTTATGATTATATTTATATTCCTATATATATAACTACTGACAAAGAATTTATTGCAAAAATAAAATCAGCGCCTTTCATTCAACTAATTGTAAAAAGAAATTGTTACATTTTTCATTAATTAATTAAATTATATAATTTATAATTACATAATAACTAATAATAACTAAAGGATATAAGAAAGTTTATACATATAAAAAAAATATTTAGATTATTTTAAACTACTTATTTAAAATAATAATTATTTTTTAGCTCATTAACGACACGAAACAATTATATCTAGACGGTCCTCAGGGTTGAGGTTCCTCTCAGAAAAGAATCGACTGATTTCAGGCCACTTGGGGTTGCAACTGATAGTTATGAAGATATCAAGATAACCGGTACAATGACAAATGGTAATCGCATCCAACGATAAAGGGTGCACTTCAATTGGCAGCCCATAAAATTCTTATCTATCATTTATATTTTATTTGATTAGTGTACAATTCGATTGATATATTTTTGTTCTCCGAATTTTGAGATCAGCAGATACTCGATTAGTTATTACTAAGCTCAGCAACTGTGTATTCGAATGCAAAATATGAACCGGTGACAGAGCTGGTGATAAGGTTCTTATTCCTAGGCTCAAAATCATACAATTAGATTTGAGGGTACCTTTCAAGGTTCTTTTTTAAAACATTTTTTTCAATGATTATGTTATGATTTTACTATTGTTTACAATTTTTTATTATTTTATTCTTTACCAAATAGCTTTCTGTGCAAATGCACAGGTTACAACTAGTATATATAATTGCTAGCTAATCATTAAATAAAACCTCATAAATAAAACCTAATTAATAAAACCTCATTTATTTTCCCTCTAAAAGAAGTTACAAATTTTGTCATTCATATTTTGTCTTTCACATTAATACACCCTATTAAGTGTAATCATGTAAAAAAATTAATAGCATTAACTATTATTAATATAATAGCAAAAAATAGCATTAACTACTACTACTATAATAATAATAATAATAATAATAATAATAATAATAATAATAATAATAATAATAATAATAATAATAATAACAATAATAATAATAATATCTTGACACAATAAAATTGTTTATACGTATGTAATTTATATTTAGTGTGAAATATTATGAGTTGGTAATAACATTAACTATTATATAATATAATTGTAAAAAAATACATGATTACACTTAATAGGGTGTATTAATGTTAAAGGCAAATTATGAATGACAAATTTTGTACCTTCTCTTGAAGGGAAAATAAATAAGATTTTATTAATTAGGTTTTATAAATATATGATTACACTTAATTAGGTTTTGTGAATGATATTATTATTATTATTATTATTATTATTATTATTATTATTATTATTATTATTATTATTATTATTATTATTATTATTTTGTATTTCATGAAACAATTTTCTTTAGAAATAATTAGTAAATAGTTTTAATAGTATAGTAAAAAAAAATTAAAATCTTATAAACAATTGTCGTTGTTATAATAATAATAATAATAATAATAATAATAATAATAATAATAATAATAATAATAATAATAATAATAATAATAATAATAATAACAATAAAGTTTTCAAGTAAATTATTTGACCATGTCCTTCCAAATTATAAAAAATACATTACCCACAATTTTTTTAATCATATAGTGATTCATATGTACTCAAATAATTTATATAAATAATATTTTCTTTTTACTAATGATTAAATCTTGAAAATGTGGTATGTCCATTATCTAGAATTTTAATATTAAATTCACATATTTTGAAAATGTGATATATTTATTATCTAGAATTTTAATATTAAATTCACATATCTTGAAAATGTGATATGTTTATCATATATAATTTTAATATTAAATTGACATATATTATTTATAATATTTTATGTACATCTGTGCATGTGCACAGGATGATAACTAGTATTATAATAATTTTTTAACTTACAATATATAACTACATTAAACATAGATATATTAATTGAGAAATAATTTTATTTTTCTAGTGAATTTTAATAAATATTATTATTTTTTATTAATATAAAATAAATATAATTTATTTATTTCATATATACAATATGGATGTCAAATCGAAGATCATCAAAAAATGATTAATTTGATATATTATATATATAAAACCGATAAGAAATACAAAAGTTATCAACTTTTAAAATACATTTACAATTAAATAACTAATTGAATGAAACAAATCAAAAGTCAGAGATATATTAGTCACTTAATGTCTCACTATGTAAAATTACAAAGAATGAAAGGGATATATTAGTACAACTGATATTAAAATACCTAAGTTAGCTATTTAATATTTATGGAATGTTCGAACCTAGATTATTTATTATTAATATATCAATATTATTTGTCCAAACCTAATTCCGAAGCATGATTCTTTGCCAAGTAGAATTTCGAAGCACTAGGTCGGCTCAACGCATTCGGGAATAATATATAGGGAGGATGTGTTTCTGAATTTTAAAAATGCATTTTTTCTTGGTTACTTGTTTATTTATTTCTTTATTTATTTTTTATTGGAAAATAATAATATCAAATATAACAGACAAAATGTTGTGACTTACAAATTTAGTATTCAATTTTTTTTTTTTCACTTGTCATTGAAATAATTGCCGACAGATGTCCCTAAAAATCCAAATTTTCTTATGTATTATTACATAAATAATAATAATACTGTCACGGTGTCACTATATGTGTTTACTTGTATTTGAAAGTGAGGTCATATTTATTAAATTATATTTAATTTTATATCATAGGATTGGACTTTTCCTCGTTCAAACTTCCAACATTTTTGAATCCTTCTTATTTTATAAGCAAATCCAAAGCGACTGCTGATTATAAAATTTTGGGATAAAGTAATTTGCATCTAATGAAAATTTTGAATAAATTAATTTGCAACAGCACTTGCAGTAGAAACAACATGAACAAGGAGATATGGTTACGTGTCCAAAGGTCGAGTCGGTTCACGATCCAACTCGAAAGTAAAACGAGCTGGATCGTGAAACGAGTCAACGAAAGTAAAACGAGTCAACGCACTAATTTGCAAAAGCCACAAAGAACGACTTTTCTCTTTTCCCATTCCATACATGATTTGTCCTATATATATATATGAACTAGACTAGATTAATCAACATATTATTAATAATCCTAATTTTAAATTAATTAACTATTCCCAAATCAAACAATAGTAATAAGGTAACAACCATGTTGGACATATATATCTACATGTATATATATTTTAAATTAAAAATATAATGATACTCTAAAAATCCAAGACAAATATAATTTTATAGATTCTTTTTTCACGGGCAAATGGTTAAGCAGACATACCCTTTTCAATATATATAAATACTTTTAAATTAATATATTATATTTGAAAAAATAACATAAATAAAAAGTATTACATTTCGCAAAATAAATCCTCCTTTATATTAATTCAAAGTATGTTGAGCCTACGTACGTAGCATGCTCGTATATTCGGATGTCGACATAGCAAAATTTTATACTTCGTAATTTAGTTTATATTATTGTTTTGGAATCCTTCACTGTTTGATACAAATAATTCGTCGCAATTTCGTTAAGTGTGCATTTATTTTTGTTCCATTTATCTCTTTCTCATACATCTTATTATTTTTTCTACTTGATTAAATTCAATATTATTTTAAAAAGTTAATATTTTTTTTATCTGTATTCAATTTGTTTAGATATGATTTACAAAATTAAATCGTCTTCTGACAATCTTCGATTTGATATTCATATAACATATACACATATAAAATTAAATTTTTCATAAAATAAAAACTGTTTTTTCAACAGTTTTTAAAAAAATGCGTAGGCGTACATAATATTTGTTCTAGACTTTTATAATTTTATACATATAGTTGAAATGATTTTCGTTTTATACATTTTGATGGTATAATATATATGCATGTAATTTTAAATAGTTTATCACTCTATTGGTTATTTATTTATTAAACATTTATTTTTATAATTTTCGTAATAAGCACATGAATACTTTTATAAATTATTTTCATTATAGTATTTTTTAAAAGTTATATTATTAAAAAAATAAATAAATTTAATTTATTTGGGAATTGTACCTGCCAAGTACCTCTATGTAACATTTTCATCATCCTATATATACACACACACACACACACACGTACACAAACACAATTCCACGCAGTCTCTCTCTCTCTCACACACTTCTCGCCACACTTTCTCTCTCTAAAACCTCCCTGAACCGTTTTCTCTCTCATCTCAACAACAAAAACTAAAAATAAAAAATAATGAAGAAGCTCATGAGGAGGATATCCAAGGTGGCCGATTCGTCTGAATACCGCCTGATCCGGTCGGATTCGGCGGCGGCGGCTCGGTCGAGGAGGTCCGGCGGAGTCCCGGGAGGCCACCTGCCGGTCTGCGTCGGGGAGGAGATGGAGCGGTTCGTGGTGAGCGCCGAGCTGCTGAACCACCCGGTCTTCGTGAAGCTGCTGAACCGGTCGGCTCAGGAGTACGGGTACGGGCAGAGGGGCGTGCTCCGGATCCCCTGCCACGTGCTCCTCTTCGAGCGCGTGCTGGAGACGCTCCGGATCGGCGGGGAGGCGCGTGAGCTGCAGGAGCTTCTTAACGCGCTGCCGGACGAGCTTTGATTGATTGTTTAGTGAGCCGGCCGGGGCGTAATTAATAGATCAGGATTTTCTATTTGTTTTTGCTTTTAGGTCCCCTTCTTTGTGATCCGTTGTAAATAGTGAATACTTTGTGGTGCACAAAGTGGAGGAGCGGAAAAATGTTGGGGTGATTATGAAATTTTTTGTTTTTTCGTGGGCCTGATGATGATAATGTAGAAACTGAGAACGGAATATTGTACTCCGTACTTTATTTTCACCCTTGTTTTGACGGATATTCATGATTATAATTGAAGTATCATATTTTAAAAAAAAAATAAAAAAAATTACATAATAACATAAATAAAACTATATCATAGTATATGATCAGAATAATGATGAGTCAAACTTTAAAATAATGATGTTTTGAAAAAATATATGATCAGAATTGCGCTGCGTATATAAAACAGTAACTTATAAGTATGTTCACATAAATCATAAATGCCTAAGCAAAGTTCTACAAAACATGAGCCTTTAGAGAGCATATCACTTTCCCTTCGAAACTCTTTCGCATATATAAGTATTTGGTCCACTACACTTATGATTTACAGTGAAGACTCGCTTTTCGATCACAAATCTCTTGTAGATTTTACAACTCGTATCTCTCAAGTTGTTCTAAGTGTTCCTCCTTAATACTTATGCTAGCACATCAAATACTGAATATGTTTTTTTAACTCAACGAGATCGAGAACACGCTCTCGTCTCCACACTCATAAAAATAAAAAAAAAACTCTGATGACCTTTTTTAAAAGAACACTCAGAACTCAATACACTTAAATTAATTTCACTTTAAAAGTCGTCTTGCAATTCTTCGTGAAAGTGTCTTTTATGTCCTCATGCACATGATAAGTTTCCCTTGAAATCTTCAATCTCATAAATTGTTGCGTCTAAGATCTCAAGATTTATTTTTCGTGATTTTGTCTCTCATTCGCAAGTCATCTTAAGTACGGTAAGTTCTTCTACGCGCTTTGATCCCTTTGCATGGTAAGTTGGGCTCTTTCTTTAATTCTCATACGACTGCCCCGATAGAAATGATATCTTGTGGATTCCGTCTCGATCTCCTGTAGATATGTAATAAACATATTAATAAGTTCAAATAAATAGAATTAAGAAAATAAAATAAATCAAGATTCAATGTAGGTTCCAACTTCACTGGAGTTTGTCGATTTAATGCCAAACTTCAAGTACTTATCCAAATAATATTCAATCTATAGGTTAACATTGAACTTGTACAAAAAACTTTATAAAATTTATACACTAAAAGTCATGAAATTGGTCACCTTGATGAAACAAACATAAATGAAATACAAAAGGTACTATTAAACCCTACCTCCCGTCGTGCTGAATATGTTATTGGGCCTAAGCATTATACAAGTGGCCGTCGAGTACATACAAATAATTACTTGTTAGCCCGATCTTACATTTTTATGCAATTGGGCTCTATTATGGGGTACAAGCTGGGCCACATCATTTGGTTGTAAAGGTTTTAGCCCAACCCAACTCGAAAATGACTTGAATGTAAGTAGAGGCAACTGAGAAAGCAAAAGCTAACTTCAAAAGAATCATCAAAATAATACTTTTTATTTTCAATTCATACATTGAAAAAATCTTAAAGTATTTAAAATTAAAGAAAAAAAGTGTGTTAAATTTTGTAAT
>CACSLK010017224.1:283926-297558 GCA_902706635.1 Striga hermonthica | reverse complement strand
TTAACAAACAAAAAAAAAAACCCAAAGAGCATGAGATAGATTCGAATTTTTTTTACCAAGCCTGGTTCAAAATTTAATTAAAAAAATACTTAGTTATTGATATTTGATTTATTTTTATGTATATTCGAGTGGCTCGTTAATCAAACTTTCAAACTACATGCCCGAGTTCGATTCGAGTTTGAATTCGAATTGTTCGACTCGATTCGAGCTCGGTCGAACGCAAACTCAAGTTAGGAATTGAGTCGAATGCTCGGGAAATTCTTTTGCAGTCCGACTGCATAGAACACCTAAAAAGTAAAATCGCACGATCAGCCTTTTTATAATTGATGATTGAAATAAATTATTAAAAACTATTGTTTAAAGCCCATTAGGAAAAAGGTCGAGAATGTCGTGAGCAGCGACAACCCGAGACATCTGTAATATAATCATTAGTGGACCCCAAAAGCCCAAAACTCTCTAGTTTAGGGTAGATAAGGCCCAATCAGAAAAAGTAACAGCCCAAATATGGAGATTAAATGCAAAGAAACTCATCCATATATGTGAAAATATGAAGGCCAGGCTTTACTTTGATAATGGGCCGTTACTCTAAAATATATGAAGAACAATACATTTTTTTTTATTTTTTTTATTTTTTTTTTTTTTTTTTTTTTGTTTTTTTGGTTGATTGAGTCTGTATATAACCATAATGACATCATGCCTGAACTCTTATCCCATACAATTAATTTTTACCTTACTGCATAACTATTTAACTTTATGCCTGTTAAATTAAATAAGTCACTCATAATCTTGACTAATCAAGTCTCGAGTTCGACTTGACCAATTTTGCTAGAGCTCGTCAAAATTAAGGAACTGAGGCAAGTTTGGTATGTTAAGTCTCGAAAATATAAATTTTTACATTTTTTCTATAGTCGACTCGCTAAAGCTTGAGCTCGATTCATTAACATTATTAAAAGAGACGATCCCAAGCTCGCTTACCTACACAGTTATAAAGGCTCAAGACCCATGTCGAGAATCAAGAGCTCGATCTCGACTTGATTCGTCGACACATTTACAAATGTTTAGATATTTATAGCAATTAATTATTAGCTAATCGTCAATCATGATTTCCACGTGTCTTGTACATCTTGAATAAAAATAATTCAGTTGATTTTTTTTATTCAATAACATCATAATTCATATATCTCGTATATGACATATATATTAAGAAAAAAGCTAGGATTTTTATGTTAGTAATTCATATATCTCGTATATGACATATATATTAAGAAAAAAGCTAGGATTTTTATGTTAGTAACTATTATTTTAGTATTAGGCTATGTTTCATAGATAAATAAGGTAGCTTATAACTTATTTGGTTAACTTATAAACTCCTATATTCAAATAAGCCTCGTCTGCTAGGACGAGCTATTTCAAATAAGCTAGTTGAATTTTTTGTTCCAGCTAGCTTATCAGCTAATTTTACCAAACACTTTTATTGTATGAGCTAGCTTATCAGCTATAAGTCATAAGTTATAAGTATAAGCTAAAAAATTACTGATAAGCTATAAGCTAACTTATCAGCTATCAGCTAACATATCAACTAGTTTTACGAAACATAGCCTTAGTCAATTTAACCAGCCTACTACATTGACCATTGTGCACTTCTTTTGACTAAATAGCTTTTACTAATTAATGTCGGTCAGATTTTTCATCCTTTCACCAGTTTCTTAGAAATGTAATTATAATCAAACAAACTTATTTGTGACACTTCAATTTTAACTTATTTGTGACACTAAACTGTAATATTTCTAACCACGAATAATTAATGAGTTTACCTTTTTTTTATTATTATTATTTTTTTTAAATGTACCTGTCACAAACCTTAATTGGTTTGTTTGATGATCATTATTACCATAGGAAAGCTAATAAAATAATCTTTTGGGGGGGTTAATTTTATTCATTAATGAATTTGGTAACACAAGTGTTGGACATATATATAAAAATACACACCTATTGAGTAATTTATTTAATGTAGGGTGACAACTTTTAGTAAGAGTGAAAATGGGTCCGTACAATTATGGAAATATTTAATTTATTAAATCTCCATAATCGTATCAGAATTCGAAGATCGCTGAAATTTAATCTCTAGAAATGTACTACAAATTGGTTCGATTCGGTTATTTTTATTTTCGGTGCGATTCGGTTCCGTATTCAGGACTTCAGAATGGTTTAGTTCGATTCGATTTGGTTTGGAATTCTAGAGGTTTCTAATTTTTATTTTTTTTTTTACCGAATGACTATCTAGTCATATTTTAAATTTTATATATTTTATGTCTTAAAAAAAATCCAACATTCATCAATGTATAAACATATTAAAGATTTTATTTCTAAATCAATTTTAGAAAATATATAAGTAACACATAGTTTTAGTTAAGACTAAATTGTGCAAGTAATTATGGAAATTTAAAATTTAAATAAAATAATATAATTTCTTTAAATTATTTCTTGAACTTTTCATACCATTTCAGTTATAAGATGGAATAAGACTAAGAAAAGTATCAAAAAATATAATAATATAAATCCATTTGACAAATAATGGTAGATCAAGTACTATTAAGCATAAAATTTAAGTAAAATTTACTTGTTGTAATTATGAATTGTTAAGTATCTTTTAAATATTAAAATTATAAAGATATGAACAAGACAAATCTAGTGTTATAATATGGTTCTTAATTTCAGTACAATATGAGATTATTCAGTTCGGTTATCGATACGAATATTTGTGAAATCTCCATAACTGTATCAATTATTTTTTCAGTTCAACTCACTATTCGAAGAAAGTCAAACTGTCCAACGATCAACTGTTATTTTTCAGTTAAAGAGAGAACTCGATTCCATTTGACAACACATCACAAGTGTGAAAATAACAAGACAGTGTTTGATTTTATTGTGATCGTGTCTAAATTTCGTTTCAACGATGATCTGAAGTAATTTTATTCATATATTTTTTATGGATACTGAGGGCTGGCTTGTATACAAATTAATCTCACTTTTATTTCAACTCAAAATCTAACTCAACTTTAATCCAACTCTACTATCTTTAATATTATTCATATAATTAAATAATACAAACCAATCATTCTTACACATCACATCAACTTTAATTCACTATTCATCCACTCACATAATTTTAACTACCTATCATTTCCAATCATTTATCTCTTACTTTTATATCAAATCAATTTTAATCATTTTATTTTAAATATTATTTTAATACATTCTTAAAATTCCACTACAATTAACCATACTACATTTTTTAAAAATAACTATGGTTAACCAAAATAACTCAATTTGAACAAATTATTTCATAAACAATCAAGCCCTGATTATCGTGCAATAAAGGTAATATAATGTTATTAAAATATGGTTAATCAGAGATATAGATGATTAGCACAATTTTTTTAATACAATTTTATAAATCACTAGAAAACAAAATTGCAATCAGCGGTTAGGTGTTAGCTGTTAGCGGATTGCATTAGCTGTTTTGACTAGCGGATGGTGTTAGTTGTTTTGACCAGCTGATTGTTTTAGCGGTTTCCAAAAGAATGTTTGGTAAATTAACTAATTTCAATCAGCTGTTAACATGTAAAATTACTTATATGGACATCTATTCTTTTATATTCTTGTTTATTTAAAATTATAATTATATAGAAAATAACTATTACTTATATTTAAAATATTTATAAGACGACTTAAAATAACATAACACAAATAAGAAATAACAACATATAATTGTGAAGTGAAAAAAGTGATGAAGATTGTAATTTAACATGGTATCAAATATTCAAATAAAAAAATAAAATGAAAAACATAAAACATAAAAATTCGCATATCAATTATCAGCCTTTAATCTTACTCTTCCTCTATAAATTTGCACATAATTCATCACTCAATCTTTCTTTTTAATTTTTATTTTTATAGAACACCTAATTCACTTAATTTAAAATGTCAATGGAGTATTCAAAGAAATTTGAGTTCATTTATAATCTCAATTTTATTTTTAACCCAATATATTAATGTAATAAAATATAAATCTATTTTCTAAGCTAACTTTGATTTTTAACCCAAATATGCTAGTGTGTTAAAATAATATGAGGTAGAGTTAATGAAGTAGAGTTAATTAATAACAAATATGCCATTTTATATTTTTCCTCAAAGAGCTATTTGAAAAAACTTCAATTTGTAGCTTTTTAAAAAACAGCTTTTAGATCAAAAAAGCTATTAACCAAATATTTTAAAATTGAAGGTTTCAAAAGTCAAACAGCTATTTTGCTCAAAAACCTAATTTGTGGCTGAAAAGCCATTTAACAAACATGGCCAAAAAATACAAAAATGATAATTAAGCTCGAAAATGATCTTCTTGAGAATTTTTTTATTTATATTTGGATAATTGAATTATGAGAATAAATATTATTCGAAACACAAAAAGTCGAAGAAAAACACGATAAAAGATACTATAGTTGGTTTTTCAAATATATTTTTTTTTTTTTGTTTTTTTTTCCATCAAATTAATATTAATTATATGGATATTATTTTTCTACATTTCCGGCTGATGGAAAATTTTGAACAAAAATCTTGTCATAAAATTTTCCAATTCTTGAAATTTTACGCGCAATTATATGGACAATTTTGCTTCCATAATAAGAGCGTTTGGATGAGATGACGTGGGTCTCTTCCAGCTTAACCAGTGTCTCGTGTTCGAGCCCTGAGAATGCAGCAGTGTTAAAACTCTTGAGGGAGAGTTTGCCGTTCTTGTGGTCCTACCTGGCTCGATTCTGGATAGTCGGTTCCCATGTGAATCTGGAAACCGGAAAGTCCCTGTACCAAAAAAAAAAAAATCAGATCAAAATAAATATTAATTGAAAATAATATTTGTCAACAGCTAGTGAAAATACCACAAACCATATAAAATGATTCAAACCAAATTCCTGATACATAGTTTCAAGCACACACACAATAATATGTACACGAGATCGAATGAAATGACCTTAATTAGACCATTTATTTTATGGATGTGTAATTAATAATAAATTCTATTTAGATAACAGTGAATAGTATACATATTAGAATATACACTTGTGGGTTGTCTCACATCGTTTATATAGGGAAAATGTGTTAATCTATAAGTTTAATGGTACTCATACTTCCACCAATTGGTTTTGAGATGGAATACCACGTGGGCTTCTTCTGGGCTTTTCCTGTCTTCGTGCGCTTCATTTTCGTGGGACCGCACCTATTTTCTCATGTTTCTTACAGTACAATATAATCCTTTGAATTTATAATAACCTAATTAATAAAGTTTAGTAAATACTAAAATAGAATTAATTAATCATGGTTCATGTGATCAGCCATAAGTCATGCATACCTTTGCGCACATACACATGACCAATCCTTCCAAGGCAATTGGTGGACTTGTTGGGCCATTTGACACAAAAAGTCATGCAAAGTTGGTGAAAAACTGTACTAACCCATGGGCAAATATTTCAAAATTATTGTACCAAAAAAAAAAAATATTTCAAAATTGAGATCCAATTGGAATAAAAGATGCAATAAAATGTTTTGGCTTTTTATTTAATATATGTTACTAGTGTATCAAAATATATTTTATTTAGATAATTGTGTTGATAACTCTATAATATGTTTGATCCAATATTTCTATAACAAAACTACCTTGTACTACCTTAGACTGGTCTATTTATACTGGTCTAATCAATTAATTGTCCCCCAAAGCCCTCAAACTAGAGCTATTATACAAAACAAGTATCTAAGATCAGCTCAACTCGACTCGTTGAGTTTCGAGAATACGATCCGATCCGAGCCATTTAAGGATGCTTTAGCTAGCGAATCCAACGCTTAGTTTGACTTGTTAAAGCTCGTTAAGCTTAGAAGATATGAGCACCTATGTAATTTTCTAAATTCTTAACATATAAATCAACTCGTTAAACCTTAAGTTTGGCTCGTTAAAAACAAAAGAAAGATCAGGTAGTACAAAAAGTATACATATTGTAAACAATAAATTTGTACTTTTACCATCTTGATTGGTAGAGTTGACACTAAACTAGTCTCGTCTTCGTACGAGTGAGCTTAAACGGAGTAAATCCAGTTGGACTAAGAAAAATCAATTGATTAAAAGATTAGTTTAAATTTGGGCAAATTCGTCGATAATCGTACCAATATATCCTAATTAAAACATTTTTGTCTCACCACAAGACTCAAATAATTAATGTCTTAAGGTTTAACTTAGCCTCAAACCAGAGCCGGCTCCTTGGGGAGGCAAGCTAGGCCCATGCCTAGGGCCTCCATTTATTTGGGGCCTCAATTTTTTTTTAGTATTATGTATTTGTGTTGGGCTTGGCTTATTTATACAAATAAATGGGCTAATTACTAAATATAGACTTGACTCATTATAAAAATGAAATAGCTAATGACAAAATATGTATTTTGTGTAGAAATTTGAGGCCCTAAATATTTTATTTGTTATGTTATAATGTCCGGTCAAAACAAATTGTGCGAAAATAAATATTCTTTGCAGTGATATGATTTTTATTTTCTTCTTCATGTGTTCTTGTGTCTGCTCGAATATAATTTATTAAAGATCTTTGTAACTCAAAGGTAATTTATCAGTTCCAAAATCTAGAAAAACAAGAAAATTTTTTATTTATTTCAATATTTTTAAATTTAATAGTATGGTTTAATTAGGTTCTTTTCTGCTATGATTTTATTTGCAAATGGCCTAATTACCACGCAAAAGCAAAATAAAAAATTCTAAGAGAAAAAACTTGTCTAGGGCCTCCATATTTCTGGAGACGGCCCTGCCTCAAACCATCAATTTGTGACCTAATCGGAAACTAATAACGGATAATCACAACAATATTGATGCTTCATAGTTGTTACTACGTCCAGCTAGCCCGTTAGTTATTGTTAGTGATATATCAATGTACATATAAGTTGTTATAGTTACATATGCCTTTTTTTCTTCTAAATTAAAACAAAATTGACGTTGAGAGACTAATTATTGTAAGATTGAAGATATTTGCTTGACCAATATTGTCTATAGGGGTTTGTCTCGTACACTCAAAGTATAAAAAATAAAATGAACTGTAATAAATAATGTCATATATATGTAGAGGACGGGTGACCTAAATCACTAATCTTTGGGCAAATTTGGTCTCCTTTTTACGTGATATGGACATGGCCACAACCATAGCAACATGCACGTTTAAAAATATTAAAATGGGAACAATACAATATCATTTTCATAAAGGTAAGTAGAGACAATATTTACAATTGTCGGTGTGATTTCACCTATCAATTAACTCGTGTAAGTTATGTGGATCATGTCAAATGTTGTAAGAATGAATTGAGATTTTTGTACATTATCCTGTTGAGGTCTTTTTAGTTGTTTTTAGTTTTAGTCGTGTTTGGTTGTTGTGTAGTTGTTTAGTTTAGTTGTGAGTGGTTCATTCTAGCCTTGCTAGTCGGGTTTCTAGGCGGTCTTCTGACCTGTCCTCCCACTTTTTCAGCTGTTGGCTGCTGATTATTCAGCCGTTGGCTGCTGTGTATTTGCACTGTTGTGCGTTTTGATTTATAATATTTCTATCGTTTTGGGAAAAAAAAAATATAATAAGATACATATATTTTTGGACTTCGAAGAACTTCAACACCAGGAGGTGNNNGGGGGGGGGGGGGGGGACACAACACCAGAGGGATCAGAATCGGGCCCATGGAGAGACCTTAACTGGCTACCAGCAGCTGAGGCGCACGAGACAGCCGCCCTCCATGGGCACGGAGCAGAAGACACACGATCAAGGCTCCAACAACGGGCTCTCGAGGTTGGAGGGAAGACGAGGCGGCCGACGACTATAACTGGAGTCGGGAGACGGCGGAATGATGAGAACAAATATGAGTCTCTGCGAGGCACTCCCCAAAGTTAGGCAGATAGATAGACTTCTTCACGCTGCTAAAGGCGAGCAAGAAAGAAAATCCAATGATTTGAACTCGGCTTGAAAGTTTTTTGCTGTGCTTTTGTCGTAGTTTTCATGTGTTTTTCGTGCCTTAGTTGAATCTTTTTTATGTTCGTTTTAGTGTTGACCAGTCTATTTTGTCGCGTTTTGTGTATTTTTGCTTTCGCTTGTGTTTTTCTAGGTCGACATATTTTATTGTCTTTTGGTGTTGTTTAGGTCCATCGTACAAGCTTCAGAAGACGAACCATCCAAGTCGCCAGAGCCATTATCGGAACCACCTGGGTTGTGCAAAAGAGAAATCGAGGTCTGAGTCAGCACCGCGAGCAAAGACCCGCATGCCCGCGACGTCGGCGTGTCCGCAGCACTCTAGACCCAGCGCGCCTGTCCGCGACCACGCGAGTGCCCAACAGCGATTTGTGACCCGAGTTATAACTCGTGTGCCCGCGAGTCCTCTTACAGCACTCACGAGTCACGACGCGAGATCCTTTCCACGAAGCTGCGAGTGTCGTCCTGTGCCAGCGCCCACACTCGCTACCTGTATACCCAACTCACGACCTCGCGAGTTCCTCATCATGTCAGTAGCACACTGCGACCCGAGTGCTAGTCCAGGGGGTCACGAGTTAATCCCAGGGGCAGCAGTGTACTCGCGACCTGACCTTCCATCCGCGACGTTGTGAGTTCACCCACGTGCACATATTACCGATTCGTGACTCGACTTCCATTCAGCGACGTTGCGAGTTCAGATTTTACTAAATGTGTGTGCACCTAGTGTGTGTTTTTAGAGAGTAGTATACATACATTTCTTCCCTTTGTATTTTAAAAAATCAAGCTTTTATTTTCCATTTTTACCTTTTGGGAATTTTTCTCTCTTTTATTTTATGTTTTGTGTTTGGGAGCTCCATGACTTGATATTTTCCGACAAATTTTCCGGCGACTTTATTTTTATCCAAGATTCGATCGTTACGCATCATATTCGTCCAAGCTTGCGATAAAAGAATAAGTACCTTGATTAGGGCTTATTACTTCGAGTTTGTTTCCTTCTTGCTTATGATGTTCTTCAAGGTTAAGTTGGTTTATTGTTTAAAATTATGTGTTTATGCTCGGTAATTAATCTACCTAGGATCTCATTGTTAGCATATTTTCTCTTTGTTTATTTTCATTTTAATCAAGTCACGGGGACTCTGGATAATCAAAGCTTAAATCTTTTTTTATTTTTTATTTTTTCCAAACTTGTATCTTTACTGAGTTCTAATTAGTCTTAATTCAACCCAACCATCATGATTAGTATGTTTACGACTTTATTTGCTATTTTTCTGCCTTTGGATAACTAATTGGTAGAAGAAGCTCTGAACCGTCTTTCTTTAAGAGATGAGCCGAGCTCGGATAACTCGGTTATCAACATATCCCGCTAGAGTCAACTAAACAAAAGCCGCATCAGTCGACTGGCTGGGTGAGAGGGGGCGTTGCTAGGCGACGAGGTTTACCCTTTTTTTTTTTCTAAAGAAGGGCACAAGGCGAAAAAAGTTTCTAGTGGAAGAAAATGTTTGTGACAACTTAGTTTTATCATTGTACTAAAAATTGGCCTAGGCGACAACCTAGGTACTAGTTGTTTTGTATGTTTTTGTTGTTATTTTGTGTATTTTTTTAGTTGCGTTCGTTAGCTTATTTTAGGTTTTCTCGGTCAATTTAGTCGACTTTGCTTATTTTTGTGTTTTTTTTTCGTGTCGTTTTAGTGTCTTGTGCTTTTTATTTCTCTTTTTATCCTTAAATTTGTAGGAGTTCGCATTCCGGAGAGTTGCCCAGAAAAATCTCGTCAATTTTCAATGAATGATATGCCATGGCCGATAATATATCGTTTCCGAGATTGCATGTACCCGATTGACCAGTGCGTCCCAAGGTCATCCTGAGGCGACCCACGCACCTATGCGCGTTTCCCCGTGCCAGTTACCAGGCGGACGTCCCGTCAGCGACCCGCGTGCCTGAGAAGACCTGCTGGACGCACTCATGCTTCGCCGATGAAGCTAACACTCGCAACAACGTGAGCTTGTTGGCGATCTCGCGAGTGTCATGATGCCAGCACTCGCGACCACGCTAGCTAGCCAGCGACCTGAGTGTCACGATGCCCGTACCTGCGTCCCGCGTACCAGCCGGCGACCTCGTGAGTGTTGCACACGACCCGAAAGACTGTTCCCCTGCCTCACGTCCCAGCGGACGACCTCGGGAGTGCCGCACAAGACCAGTTCCGTGCCATGCCTTTGAATACCTCCATACTAGCGGATGATTTAGATACTTCACGAGTGCTGATTAGTAAATGTGTGTTTTCTAGTGTGTGTTTTGGCTGGACCTATAAATAGACTTAAGCCTTTTTACTTTTGGAATCAATTCCTCATTTGCAAGATTTTTCTTTTAGTTTTTCTCTCTCTATCTAGTTTTGTTTCTCTCTTTAAAGGCTTCAATCCCCAATTTTTATTGTAATAATTCTTCGTTAAGATTGCAAATTTCCGTCTTATTTCTTCTCATAGATGCACTAGAGACTTGAACTTAGTTTAAGTTCTAATTTGAGACTTAGTTTAAGGTCAAAGATCTCATAAGTTTTTCTTGTCTTTACTTATAAGATTTTTCTAGGGTAAATATAGAATCTTTCATGAGTAAATATATTATGCTATCATCATAATAGACTAAGAAATATATGATTTTTTGGTTGATTGTGTGATCGAGAATTGATCGAGTGCTCGATTAATTGATTCGCGAGTGGCGATTGCTTGATTGCCTATTTTCGAACCTATAAATTCCTTATTTCCATTTCGGGTCTTAGGGTACCTTGTTCCTTTTCTCTCTATTTTCTTTTTTCTTGCAATTTGAGGTGTTGCTTGCGGTAAAGTCCAAGTCTTACTTGTTAAAGTTAGAATCTTGATTTCTTCTTAATTTAAAGTTATGCTCTTTAGCTTGGTTCAAATCCCAAATTGTGTGTAGAGTGTTTAGGAACTTTCTTTTCATTTCTTGTGTTAGTAAATCGTTATCCGAATCCGTGTACGAACAACCTTCCTCGAAAGACACGACCCGAGGTAGGGATTTTTCTGTACTCGACTAAAAACTTCAAGACGCTAGTTGCCGTCCGACCGCCACCGATTTGCATGAGTCGGCTGAAAAAAGTCGGTTAGACGGCGCCTAGGCGGGCTCGACGACAATTTTTCAGTTTTTTAAATACTAATTATATTATTTTGTTATCATGTTTTTATTATAATATATAAATATTATTATTTGGACTTTGGTGCAGATTTATTATAAGTTAAGATAGTTTTATTTTGTATGTAGTAGAAATAAATAAAAAATAAGTTATTTAATCTTAATTTCTAGGCTACAGTCATGGTTGTGTGATTATAAACAACATTTTTATATGAGCTTAGCAAGGTGTTTAAAATAACATGAACGTAAAGCATGCATCGAAACAAAGACAATGGTCCCGGTCCGAGGTGAACCGAGGTGAAAGGTTTTCGGGCTTTTTTGTATATATGGATGTTCAGAGTTCGATCCTTGTACAAGAATAGAATCTTCTATTTACAATAATTTTTTGAGCTTGCTTTTCGAGATGTACGGTCACTTTTTGTAAAGTAACTTTTTGATGGGCGGCCATATAAGCGGGACCCAGTTGAATGATGAGGTATCTTGTGGTGTAGGGGGATGTCGCTTATGTGCCTCGTCACCTACTTTGGTTTTGGTGACCTCGGTTTGCGGTGAACTTGGTTATTAGTGGGCAGATCGGTATTCCTTGAGTTGAGCCGGAGTTCGGTCAGAGTTTAAACCGGGGCAAGAATATTTTTGGCTAGCACCAATAATGATTCGCTCAGTACACGATTTCGTGCGGATAATGCGGATTACCAGGCCAAATGATAACAACAGTCTAAGCGTTGTAGGCGCTCGACGCTAGTTGAGCGTCTAGTGACTTCTAGAACACTGAGTTTTACCAAGTCACAAATGCATTTTCACCCTAAAGTGTTTGACAAATAAAGTTGATAAATTAGTTGATCATTGAAAGTTAGTTGATAGCTTATATGTAAATTTTAATTTTATAGCTAATAGTCTATGGCTACAGTAAAAAACTAATGAATGTCTGCTTTGTAGTATTTTTGGGCATGTGGTAACCGAGCTACCCGATTCAGGTCATCCTCAAAGGAAATTTGTTCGGAACTTCGTTCACTACCTAGTCGTCAAAATCACATAACCAAAAACAAGGCCCTACACATTTTACTCGCTTGATAGGGTTGGATTGCACGAAATTACGCTAAGCAAATGAAAGCAAATGATGCAAATGCAAATATAGAGAAAAAGATCGAAACTTTGGTCTACCGGAATCTCCATGACTCAAGAAAAAAAATAAACGAGAGAAAACATGCGAGCATAGTGATCCTAGGTAATCTAACACGAGCTTTCTACACAAAATCATCACGCTTGAACAAAGTCGAGACCTTTCTAGATAAGCACGTATTGAATCCTAACACACAAAAGCAAGCATGAAAATAAAGCAAAAACCTAGAATCGAGCATAAACAAACAATTCGACAAAACAAACATGAAGTAGAAGGGCCTAAGCAAGGTACCTACTCACCTATCGCATGCTTGAACGAAAATAGTGATAAAGCTTGAAATTTGGATAAAAATAAAGTTACCGAAATTTCGCCGGAAAAGTAGAGTCATGGATCTCCAGCCAAGGCATAAAAAAATAAAACAAAGAAAATAGAGAGAATTTTCCAACTTAAAAGTTGGGAAATGAGGGGAGTTGTCCAAAAATACAAAACACAATGTCTATTTATGGCTACACCACAAACACACACTAGAAACACACACATTTAATAAAATTATGAAGTTCGCCGGTCTCAAAACGGGTTCGCAGCGAGTGTGGGCATGGAGTAGTGCAAGAATGGGCGTTCGAGGGTCGCCCACGGACGTTTGCAGCGAGTTGGAGTGAAAATGGCCTGCACGGGCGCTTTCGCGGCTCGCGAACACAAGTTCGCTGCGAGTGTAATGAGATGGGTTGCTGGGGCGCGCTTTCCCGGGTCGCGAAAGGAATTCGCAGCGAGTGTGGCCCTTTGAGTTGCTGGGTGCGCGTTTCGCCGGTCGCAAAACGACTTTCGTAGAGAGTGCTAAGGGAGCTTGGTATATGGAGCGCTGTTCGCGGGTCTCGAAAGCGAGTTCGTAGAGAGTGCTAAGGTTCTCTCAAGCTCACCTTGGCTCGCTGGGCGTGAACGGGATTTCGCTGCGAGTCTTGTATCCTCTAAGGGTGCTCGAATAGCTCGATAAAATGGCTCGGACGCCTCGATTGGTTCAAATCATGGCTTGGATATGGTGCGGTCAACTCGAAAATATCTCAGAAATGTCTCATCTTCCTGAACTCGAACAATGAGGACCTAAACAACACCAAAATACGGCAAAAATATAAAAACACACGAAAAGAATAAAAATGCATAAAATACGATAAAATAGACCCGTCGACACTAAAACGAACCTAAAAACACTAAACTAAAACACATAAAATACACGAAAATTAGCACAAAAAACACATTAAACAATGTCATAGAATTTATACTTAGTGAGCACCACACAGATATTAGGTAGTTTTTTTTTTTTTTTTT
>CACSLK010017224.1:194139-210868 GCA_902706635.1 Striga hermonthica | reverse complement strand
TCAAATGTTGGGCGCATCTGAATGCACAAGCTACACAAAAAATTGAAGCAAATGCCAGAATCTCAACACCCAATCCATTGTCGGCAACGTAAAGCGCTAAAAAACACCATCGATTTAAAGGTGAATCAGTGACTCTAATTTGTTGCCTTCAAATACCTTCCAATTAAAATTAAAAATCGCAGAGACTCAGAGGGTAATATTTTGATTAGCATCAACGAGCATGAAAACAGGCTCTCATAGTTTGATGGTAAAAAAAATTCAACATCACAGCCTCAAAATCGTGATTTTCAACAGATTTAAGAAAAAAAAATGAAAAAAAAAAATGGAGAATTATGAGAGAAGGGGATAACCTCAGAAGGCTTTGCAGAGTTACGACTCATCAGATATTCAGATGGTACGGACAATTCTCTAAAGCATCACCGGTATTCCGATCATAAAAGAAAAATCAAAATAAAATTTAAGAAGAAGAAAAAAAAAATAGGGATATTAAATGTGAATTTGTGTGAAGTGAAGATCTGAAATTTGCAGGATAGAGTGGTTTGATCGGCTGTGTGTGTGTATATATAAGTGTATTGCGGTAACCCTAGTTCGGGCTGTGGTTGTGAATTTACGGAAATACCCTACAATTGTTTTTTTTTTTTATAGTAACCCTACCATTGTTTTTGTGAGTTGAGCCTAGACGTCTCGAATGGACTGCCAGAGAGGCCCAATCCTCATCTCAAAAGGAGTGAATTAAAAGACACACACATTCACATTATTACTACAAGTTAGGGTTAGATATGACCACGGCCGACCCGACTTGGAATCGGACCCTTAGGGGGCGATTGGATACAAACTGAATAGTAAAAAAATTAATCAAAACTCAAAATTAACATAATTTTAACTCAATCACACTATCCTCAATATTATAAATATATTTTTTTATCAACCAATCATTATTACACATCACATCAACTTTAATTCGCTATTCATCCACTCACATAATTTTAACTAACTATCACTTCCAATAATTTTTCTTCTACTTTATATCAAATCAATTTTAATTATATTATTTAAATATTATTTTAATATATCCACTAATACTTAAGCATACCACATTTTTTCAAAATTAACTATAGTTAAAAATAAACACAATAAAAACTAGTTGAATCCATAAACAATCACCCCCTTAGCCTTTTAGAGCCGGTTCAGGGTTAAATTTTTTTCCCGTTTGACTCATCGGTTCGGGTTAGTTTCAGTTTTTCGACAGTTCATTTTTTTTTTTTAACCGGTAGTTCACTGAACCGTCGGGTTGGGCCCAACATTTGAGGTCTACCAACTCGCTGGTCGTTGAACACGTCTAGTCAAGGGCGGACGCAGACTTATATGACTACGGGGACACAACCTTCGGTAAACAGTCAACTTCGACCGTCAACCGTCAACACCTGATATCGACGGTCAGATCAATGTTAATAGTCAACCAATTAAAAAAAATAAAAAAATTAAATATTGACCAGACACTTTATTACCTGTTTAATAGTTGGGGTTGAGTTTCACATCTCCGTTTGACGAATAGGAATGCAATAGATTCAATCTCTATATGGTATAAAAATATAAATTTATGTATTTTGTGAGGGAAAAGTAAATAAACAATAAATTAAGTACATCATAAGCGTAAATTCTACAACTTAAAAAATAACATATTATTGAAGGTTAAATAATTCTAAACATTTATTTTTTATATATATTAAAATAACTTTACATTATAATTAATAAAATGTAGTTTTTATGCCAAAATAATAATACATATGTACATATAACATATACATACTATATTATTAAAAAAAATTCTACAGGGGCCCCTGCCCTTACGGCCCCTGTCTAAATCCGCCATTGCGTCTAATTAGGGTGAGTTTTGGTTTTGTGCAAAACCGCACCAAACAATTTTAAAAGATAACCGAATCAAAACTGAACCAAAATTTTGTTACATTAAAATAATTGATCCGAATCGGTAGTGCACGACAATGTAGAAAAAACCCAAATTGAAATGAACCAACAAAATTTCACATTAAAAAAATGAATATAATTGCATTATTCGACTAGGTTTCAAGTACAGCTCAATTTTTCATACCTCTACTCAAGAACAAGGAGTGAAAAACAAGCAATGAAAAGAGATAGATATTGTTTGAATGTAAATGCAAAGTTTCTCATAAAGTATTTTTATATGTTAAATTTTAATGCATCTTTATCATATGTGTCTACTTGGACTCAGAGTAGTGAAGTATAACTAATATAATGAACTTTATTCACAACCCATTACAACATCTATCTATCTACTAGTCGAATTACAAAACTCATGAAATACACCAATGTTAATTAAGAAACTATTTTCACAACATTTATCTATCTACTAGTCGAATTACAAAACTCATGAAATATACCAATGTTAATTAAGAAACTATTTTTATTTAAAACGCGGCTTGTTATCCATAAAACTCACTCATAAGATAGATATATTAGTTATTGGGCAATACGATATGTACAATCGTAGTTTACAACATTGGTTGACAACTTAGTTAAAAGTATCATCAATTCATTTTTTTTTTTTTTTGGTGCATCATCAATTTAAATTTTAATCATACATTTAAGGCCAATGCTACATGTACAATTGTAGTTAACAACATTAGTTGACATTAGTTAAAAGTTGTTTGTCCTTTTTTTGTTGTGTTTTTCTTTATTATTTTTTATTCTTTTTTCTCTTGTTTTATGACTTTTCGTAGGCTTTTCTTCGTTTTTATAGTTTATTGTGCGTCTTGTTCTATTTTGGTTTTCTTCGTGTTTTTTGTGTGTTTTTTTTGTTTTTTTTCGTTTTTTGTGTGCATGTCGAAAGCCTCAAGAGGATCAGATTTTAGGCAAAGATTAACCATGCAAGCGTAATTATACAGAGCATTTCGTTGGCATCACACAAGAGAAAACGAAACCAAATTCCAAGTCCAAACGAGCACAAACGAACCCAAAACGCGAAGTCGCGCGAAGCACGTTTTTTGTGTGTAGTTCAAATGCTTTGGGGAATATTATTTCAGGAAAATATTGGTGGGGCAAACATATTTGAATAGAAGAGTTCGTTGGCTACACGTAGGAAAAAACGGAACTCAATTCCGAGTTCAGACGAGCTCAAACGAACCAAAATCGTAAAGTCGCGCATAGCAGCCTGCACCCAGTAGTTTTTTCCTTATTTTTTTATCATTCATGCACAATGTGAGTTTTGGACAATGACTAATTCTATAAATTAGATATAAAAAAAAAAAGGTTAATTGCATAAAAAATTTCAACTTTTTATTTAATTGCAAATAAAACTCAAATTTTTCAACTTTGTAAAAAAATATCAAATTTTTATTAAGTGTTGCAATTTTGTCTCGAAAGCAGATTTCGGCCAATGCAGGCTGACATGGCCGATCGAAAAACTGACGCGACACCACAATTTTGACGTGACAATCAATATTTTATAAAAAATGATAACATATAAAAAACAATTAAATTTTAGTTATATATATTAACTAATCAATCAAATACTTATATTAATACATAATATAAAAAATCATACTCATACACCATACTTTGATGCATAAAATGGCAAAACACTTGATTCATACAATTACAAAACCGAAACTTACTACTATACTTTTGAAATAAAATAAAAAATAAAATTACTCATTCATTCATTTGTTTAACTATTTATCATTTACAATACTTATTTAATATTTTTATATTACATTAACTAGTACGAATCTCGTGTTATGCATGGGTAAGAAATATTTATTAGTATTTATAAATAAAAATATGCATTAAATAATATTTTATAAATTAAGAATATTAAATCAATATGTAATACAGTTTACCTATATTAATTTTTAAAAATGTTATACGAAATTTAAATTGTACAAAATTACATACAATATGTATATTTAAAATTAGTACACAACCCATACAATGCACGTAACTAATAATAAATTATATTATATTCATTTCAAAATAATGTTATTTTAAAAAAAAAAATATTCAAAATTTCGATTTGACTACAATGTGATTCAATAAAATAAATGTTTCGGTATAATTTTATCATATATTTATGTTATAAAACTTATATTGTTTCGTTAACTAAAATGAATTTATTTTCGTATGACCTGTCCAAATAAAAAAAATTTAAGTAGTTGAATAATTTATTAAACTATAAATAATTAAATAATTCATTTGCATCCAAGTTAAATATTAGCATAAGTTATGAATAACTACTAATGACATGTTAACGCCTTCGTCTCTCTCTCTCCCTTAATCCCATCGTCTCTCGCCGTTGATTTCTGCCATCGTTGCCTTCCTCTCGGCGTCCAAACTTGATCTGGTGGTCGTCCTCTCGCCTCCCGGCCCTTTCCCACCTGCCACGACCCCTGGCTTCATGGAGTGCGGGCGGATGTTGCCCTCTTCGATTAGGGTTTCAACTGGTCTGCCTCTCCGGCGGCTATGGGTTGTGGTGTGGTTGTTTTGGGTTGGGAGCGGTCCTGGTGGTCCAATTTCTTGGGTCGGTGTGCCTGGAGTTATCGAATTGGGTCTTCACAGTCTCATCCTCTTCCGATCGGTTCGATGGATTGGCTTGCTTGTCGTTGCTGGTCTGCACCGTGCTTCTGCGCCGGCGAATTGACATCTTTTGGAGGCTTGGCAATTGGGGCTTCGATTCTCGGTGGTCTCGAATGGTGAGTCCCGATTTGCTATTTTGTCTCGGCTTCTTTTGAGTGCACCCAGCTGCCTAGGCTTTATTTCTCGAGCTGGCTTTGGGGGTCGTGCTTGTGCTTCATGTATTGAGGGGCGGTTGGGACATTGGCCGGTGGATGGCGGTTGTGGGCTGGTTCTGGTCATTCCTGGCTGGCTTCATTGGTCGGATAGCTCGGTGATTCTGGGTTGGGTCTGTTTGGTTACTCTGGAGCATCTTGATGTTGAGGATTGTATTGCTGGGGCTGCGGTGCCACGACAGTCTCCCTCCTCCGTGCCGTTTGGGGGGGCTTACCATTTTCTGAGCCGCTTGGTTTAAGGGCGCTTGGGTTTGTGGTGTTCGGGAGCTTTCTCGATGCTTGGCGGTGGGGAGAATTAGCTCTATGAGGGATTCTCAATGGAGAGTGGATTCAGCTAGGCCGAGTGGTAGTGGAGGGGTCTTTTCTTCGTTGGGTTTCTTTTGAGTTGATTTGGTGATTGCTGATTGGGCTAGGAGTTGTCGTTGGGGAAGGGTCGTTAGTATTTAGTACGTTTTGTATGTTTTGTGTTCTGTGTTTTCGTTTATGTATTAGTGTTTGTGTAGGATTGTGTTTTATGTTTGAGCCGTTGGCTCCTGTGAGTCTGAATGTCAAATTTATTCTCCTGTTGGGAGCCGACACTCGGATATTACCCTGTTGGGGTCTTTTAGTTTGTTTAGTTGTTTAGTTGGTTTAGTTGGTTGTGTAGTTGGCTTGTTTAGTTTTGAGTTTTTATTCTAGCGTTGCTAGCGGGAATCTAGGCAGGCGTCTGACCTGTTCTCCCATTTTATTCTCCCGTTGGGAGCTTTGTACTTTTATTCGCACATTTGTGCGCTTTTGATTTATAATAGTGCATCTATCGTTTCGGAAAAAAAATGAATAACTTTTAAATTTGTAACCTTAATTTGGACAACACAAATAAACTTTTTTATATATTTAATGTATAATATATATATTATATATATCTCGCATTTTTTTAGATTTGTTGTCAGTTACTTTATCGTTCAAGATCGTCAATTAATCTGTAGATTTAAGTTACTAATTTTAAATTTTATTTACCAATGTTTGTTCAAATATCATTATAATTTTCTAGAGGAATATATCAATTTGTCGAATTATCATCAATATATTATGGCACATTATTATGCGAATATGCTAAATTTTAATAATCACATCACCTTGACTTTATAAGAATGTGGATCATCCACATTTTATTTTACATTCTAATCAAACAATTGAGAGATGAGAGAGAAATATTATTATCATTTTCAAAATATCTAATTATTAATTTTTTTTTTCTTATTTATATTTTATTTTTATTTTTGTCAATTGACAATATTATGTTTGATCACATTGTGCACGCAGATAATTTTTTAGATTTAAAGTTGTGAACTTAAGAAATATCTTATGTGATTCACAATCCACATAAACAATTGACATTTGTCAAAATTTATATGATAACAACATTTATGCATTGTAAATGCTCTTATTTTAATTTAAATAATTTCAAATATACTTCTATCCATTCCAAATTAAATTCATTCTATTTAAATTCGAACATTTCGTACTAAAAATAAATCACCCACTTTATACCACAAAATCAGACATTTATTATTAACAACACATTTTCTACGAAAAGATAAAAATGGTTATTCGATACTTACAATAAAATCATCAATTTTATACCAAAATTGGATTTATTAATTTTGTAAATTAATTAAGTAATTTCTAAAAGTCATTTCTACATTTTGTCCAAAACATTTTTTAGCGGCACATAAATGTTATTTATATTTTTGTATTTGGTTATCCTGTCTACGAAGAAAACGATAATCTTGCAACTCTACTACGCCAACAAAAAGATATATGAAAAATAACATAAGTATTAATTTATTATGTTTTACTTAATACAGGAAATATAATATAGATATAAAGATTAACGATTAATTCTCTATAATTGCCCAATTAAGTCTATATATTTAATCTAAGAATTTCGAAAGTTTCTATAATACCTCCATATTTGTTTCTATAAAACTAAATCATCTTAAATTTAAATTCAACTAAGAAAGTTAATAATAGTAAATATTTGACTAAAAATATTATGTACATTAATTACATTGATTTTTATTAATTTACTATTTTTAAGCAATAATTAATAAAATTGACGGGAAAGTATTTCTAAAAGTAAATAATGTAAATCCTTATTATATATTAATAGATTTTTAATCACTTTATTTTAGTTAGAACAAACATTAATTCACCACTTCACAATAGAGATCCCAACATTTTTCATCAATTTTAGTACTACCTCCTATTATTTTTAAATGTCATTTTGGTATTATCAACTATTAACAAAATAAATGTCGTTTTGGATATTTTTACATATTTTTTCATTATTACCCTCATCTAGCTAATAAATACATTAAGTCTTTTTATATTCACTCTTCATCTTTCTCAAAATATTTATCTCTATCCTTATTAATGAGAGTTATTATTGACAAAAAAAAAATATTCTAAAAAAAATTATTCTTAATAACTGTCCAACTTTCTAAAACGACACTTATTATGAATAGGAGGGAGTATTTTAATTTGGAAATAATCACCCAACGAGAATCTATCAACAAAAAAGGGGAAAAAAAAAGAAGGAAAAACTGTGGCCTGTGGGTGATAGAGCGAGGAAATCCAGCTAATAATCCAAACCCTAGCTCCTCTCACTGCGATTTTGCTCTCAATCTACAAGAAACTGGATTAAGTATCGGCAATTAGGGTTCTATCTGCACTTATCAATATGGTAACTGATGATATTTTCCCTCATTTCTACAGTATTATCGTTTTCCTTTTACTTTTTGTTGTATTCACTACTGATTTGATGTGAAGATTGATTTTTTTCAGCTGAATATGCTTCTTTGTCTCTGTTATTAGTGCTGTAGTCATTATCACAAGCAGTTCTTTTGTTGAGATGCTATTATCATCGGTGACTTCAGTGTTTAGTTTACACGAGCTCGCAAGTTTAATTCTTTGTGTTTGTTTGTTTCAATAAATTGTCTGAAACTGCTCGATTTTGAAATCTGTTAACTGGGATTGATTACTGTGAGGTGTTATTTGGCATGGCAGAACAAATTGGGTAGAGGGCAGCGGGAAAAGGTGCTGCAGTTCATGTCAATTACTGGGGCAAGGTATCTCAAACACCATTTCCTTCTTTCGACGTTTCATTTTTGTTTTTCTTTGTGATTCGATCTTCTCCTGGCGGATTTTTCAGCCGTGTAAATGTCACAAGGGTTTTTGTTTATGTTGATTTGAATCCCAGATGCGTTTAACACTGCCATGAGTATTCAACTTTTAGTACTCTGCTTATAGATGCATCTTCTTCTGGTTTCTATTTTGGTGTCTTTTAACTGTTATTTCTTATGTGTGTTGAACTGAACTTTGACGGTGATCGATGTAATTTTGCGCGCCCTTCATTTTTGTTGCAGTGAAAAGATTGCTATTCAGTCACTTAAGTCCAGTGAGTGGCAATTTGAAGGAGCATTTGACATATTTTACAGCCACCCCCATGTCAAGTCGGTTGCTGACACGAGACATTTAGAGGAGCTTTACAATAGATACAAAGGTAGTTTTTTCTTTGATACCTTTTAGTCTTCGTTGAACACTACAAAATGTTTTTATAGCTGTTTTCGAAGGCATTGTCACTTTTCAAGCTATCTTTGGTCAATGAGTTGGGTTCAAAAGCAGCAATGACATGTTTACTTGTGGATTGTCCTGTTCCTTGATGTGAAAATTTTACGTTTGCTTATGTGACCATCATATCACAAGCAAACCATTCCCTCTCACTCTCTCTTTCTTTCTCTCTCCGTTTGTGTGTTTTGGTTTTGTTATTCATTCCATGCAGTTTGTAATCAAAGTATCTCTATATAAATGATGACGAGTTGCCTAATATAATCTTCAGTTATTCTCAGTGCGGATAACGTGGAGACCTTTGTGTCTTGTCATATGATATCCAAACTTACTAGCCTTTTTCTTGTGAGTTCCTCTTAATTATATTATATATAACTGAAAATTTAACCGTAATGATTGAAATTGAATTTTTTTTTTTATATGATTTACTTTACATGAAGGCAAACTTCTCACATCTATATTTTTTGTAAATCACTTGTACTACATGTGATGCAAAGATGATTTGGTTGTCTGAAAAGATCTATGTTGCGGCCTGTCATATTTTACAGATCCCTATGCTGATATGATTTTGGCTGATGGAATCACTTTGTTGTGCAACGATCTTCAGGTAGATTTAGCAATTACACTAATGTTCTTTCTACCTGTAATTATGTTTGATCGTAAAAGTCGTACCAATTTATGGTTTTACTTTTACCTGTAGAGCATAATGTTTTTGGGATCACATTTTAATAAGCCAGTTTTCTTTTACTAATCTGAATTTTACAAATACCCACTGCTTTAATGACATACGGACCGTTTTTCCTTTTGGTAGGTTGATCCGCAAGATATTGTCATGGTAAGTTCTTTCTGAATCTACGCACCAAATGTCTGTTGCATAGATTTCTCGATTTGCTAAGACTGCATCAGACTTGTGCTGTCAAGTACCTACTGACGAATTTGTTAATTAATTATTGAAGTTTTGTTCAGTTGCTTGTAAGCTCTCCCTAGATTTTTGCGTTCTCCTTTGCCCTTCTTATAGAGGTAGCTTATTTTATTGTTCCAGTAAACTTCAGAAATCTAAATGTTCTCAATCTGATGCAAGAGTATTTAGCCAAAATTCTTTTCCATGACAAAGCTCCTCTAAACTATATCCTAGTTCATTATTAATATGCTGCGATTTGTAGTTGGTGGTCTCATGGCATATGAAGGCTGCTACAATGTGTGAATTCTCAAAGCAAGAGTTTATTGGTGGATTACAATCACTAGGGTGAGGACTTAGTCAAGACATCTCTCTCTGACTCTCTCTCTCTCTCTCTCTCTCTCAGACACACACAATTGCTTTTTTACTTGATCATAAATTGAACCGTTTGTCCTGTTTGTACTTTTCAGAATAGATTCACTGGAGAAGTTCAGAGAAAGAATACCTTTCATGCGTTCCGAACTGAAAGATGAATGTATGGGATGTCATTGAAAATGCTGTTTCTAATATAAGCAATTAAATATTTTCCTCTCATACTTGAATTCTCTCACCAAGATCATTTACTCGATTTATTGCCGAATTCTTAATAATTTGGTGCCATTAGTCTTTTGACATTACTGTCATATTACAAGAGGAACATCCCAATAGTATAAACTTGTGTGTTCATGCTAAATAAGGGATCTGGTCAGTTAATAGCATTCTGTTTTTTATTGTTAAATTTATATATATTTTTTAAATTATTTTCTCCAGATAAGTTCCGGGAGATCTATAACTATGCATTTGGATGGGCTAAAGAGAAGGTAACTTCCTTAACATAATTGGACAATTAGTTCATAATCAAAATTGGTCATGCTAAATCAGAGCTATAAATTGGCTTGTCAAATAAGCCCGTTGAATATTTTATTTCAGCTGGCTTATCAGCTAATTTTACCGAGCACTTTGATATTAATGTTAGCTAGTTTTTCAGTCATAAATCATAAGATATCAGTTGTAAGCTCGAAATTCACTTATACATCTTATCAGCTAGTTTTACCAAACATAGCGTTGATAGCTAAAAAGATCACTTATTTTTTAATGGTCAATACTGATCCAATCTTGTTCTTAATCAATCTTCATTTCCAACTAAAATCATCTACTGCATTATTTCTTCATTTCCGACTAAAATCATGTCTTGTAAGTTGTACCTTCTATTTAATAAAATGTACGCTCTTATGTGTTTATGTCGGTAATACTATATTGATTTCAGGGTCAAAAATCTCTGGCATTAGATACTGCAATTGGAATGTGGCAGTTACTATTTGCTGAAAAGCAGTGGCCATTAGTTGATCACTGGTGCCAGTTCTTGCAGGTAAAACACACATTTGTCCAATATTTTTGCAATGACTCGATCAATTTCTCGTTCATAATTAATTTAATGATTTTATTTCACCAATAAATCTTAATTTTTCACATTTTATCTGCATTTTAACCCTGAACCAATGAAAATTTATTTGAGCACATAATGGACTTCCGAACGGATTTTGAAAGTCTAATATGTAAAGTTCTTTGATGGTTTCGATGATTCAGGCACGGCATAACAAAGCGATTTCTCGTGATACGTGGTCCCAGCTACTCGAGTTTGCTCGGGTAAATAGTTCAATTTTTAATGAGTTGATGCTTATCATTCGACTTTCTTTTCGACAATTTGAATTTTCTTTCTGTTATGCCCTTTCACATAAAAGAAGAAGAAAAAAAAAATCTCAGAATTAAAACGACCTTCCAAGATTTGTATGTTTTTAACAAACATACCCCATTTAAGAGTACAATCTAGAAAAAAAATGGAAACCAATAATAAGTGGGTTATCTTGTTATAAATCTTTTCATATATCCACGAAATCGGAGGGTTTTCTAGTATCTTCGACTATTCTGAAACTCTTTTTTTTTTTCCGTATAAATGCAGACAGTGGATCCTGCATTGTCGAACTATGATGCAGATGGCGCGTGGCCTTATTTGATAGATGAATTTGTTGAATACTTGATTGAAAATGGTGTAATGCAAAAGGGAAAGCTGACCGATTGGAGCTACAAACAATGACCGATCACTCTATTCAGGTCGTCAACTTATTAGCTCTTCATTTTCGGTCAAATTGAATTGTAAAATTGATTGAAAAAAAAAAAGACACAGAAAAGACATAAAACAGAATAAAACTTAAGAGGAAACAGTAAAACACCATCCAATTGTTGTGTAAAATTGTGGGGGCTTGGTTTGGAATTATACATTATTTGATGTTTGACATCTCTCTTCCTTGTTCAGAATGGAGAGTCTATTGGATTTCGTTAACATACGGCATGATTAGAAAATACGATAATAGATCGTGAAAATACGATAATAGAGATAAATAGCTCGATAAATCTTGAAATTACGATAATAGCGATAAATGGCACGGTGAGACATGACACAACAGGAAGAACACATTTTAAAACTTTCCCATAAATAGCACACAAGCATTCTTGAGAAAATGTATAGAAATAGCAAAATCTAAACTTTCCCATAAACTCAAAAACATCACCACATTTTATTCAATCTCATATATATATATGTGAATTGTGAACACTCGCAACATTAACAAACCCCAATCGCAACTTTAGAGTAAACAACACAATGAGCCAAGATCAAGACTCGTCGGGCACCAACTTCTAGTTAAGAACCTGTGGCTCCTCGCCGCCCGAGCCCTCTTCTGGTGGCCCCTCCCCGCCCAGATTCTCCTCCGGCGGCCCCATGCCTGGATCCTCGCCGCCTCCACCACCGCCAATGCCGCCTCCACCGCCAATGCCACCGCCAATATCTCCACCACCGGCACTGCAGTTCTTCAAGCACACACACCTTAGGAATTTGCATTTTCCAGCCGTGAATCCTTCTTTTTCGCAGATCGACCCACAGTTCCGGTCGCTGAAGCAGCGCCCTTGAACAATCTACTTTTGGACTCGCACGAGGCCGCTCGGCTTTGCATGATCAATTTCTCCTCTGCATGCATTTCATATTCAAATTAACAAAATGGATTTGAATTTTTAAGTTCGATTATAATTCAAATATTCAATAAAGGACTCACGGAAAACCAAGATGACGAGAAGAAACAGTAGACTTGGGATTTTTAAAGCCATTTTAGTTGTGTTAAGATTTTTAAATTCACTTGCCTGATTAATGTTATGCAACGAGCATCTTTGTGAGTAGCTCTTATACTGCAAGAAATTAGGCACTTGTGAAAATTGCATTGATATCAATTTTCCCAGGAGTTTACCACTCTAAATATCATATGCAAATTTTCATTAGTGTTTTTTACATTTTATAGGACAGGACAAATCTTCAATACATTATTTTTTTTTTTTTTAAATTATATGTTGTTGTGGTGATAAATTATATGTGATGTTTTCGATGAGAGATGTTACGGTCCCGTTACAGAACTATTCTGTCGGGGTTCGTAATCGTTAGATCAACTATTCCTGACGGTTACATGATGATCTCACGGTTATAAATCCCGACTGAATGCTTCCGTAACGGGACGATTATATATTTGTTTGTGTTCAAATTAATTGTTTTTCTAACTGGAAAAAATTTCAAAAGTTATCCACTAATTTTGCCTACTTGCACATATGTGTGCATTATATTTGACTATCATTAAACCTGATCCATTGGTATTATAATCATAAAATAGTGCAAAATGCTGAAGTGATGGAGTTATAAAATATCTTATTATTTTTTTATTATTAAATATTAATAAAAAGTAAAATTTTCATTGATCCAATAACTTATTAAATAATTAAAATTAATTTGTTGTATAGGTACTTTGACAATTTTTGTTAATAATCAAATCTCGTGAGACATTAAGATAGCCTAACATTATGTGATGAATGTTCGCCAGTAAATAATAACCAAAAAAAAAAAAAAATCAGTTAGTTTTTTTTTTGCTTATTAATACATGTACTAAATATAAAAAATTTAAAGGAAAATAAAAATCTAACAAGAAAACGTTTAGATAATGTAGTCATCCTATCTCAATCACAACCACAACACACGCAAGTCACAACTATTTGATACGAATCGTGTATAGAATTTGTATCAAATTTGCACAAATGGCCTTGATTTTGGCACGGATTTGTGCTCGAAAATGAGCGTGTTCTGTGCTAGAAGAAAAAAATAGTCCGTGCAAAAGACAAAAAACAACATTAAATAACCATACAAACCTTCTTAAACTAAATTGAATACGAAAATAAAACTGCTCCCGCCTCAAAAACTCCTCAGACCTTAGCGTCGCTAAAGGGTTAGCGACGCTAACCCGAGAAGGCTCCCAGCCTCTGGGGTCGTTAAGGTAGACTAGCGGCGCTAGCCGGTCGTTAGCCTACCCGACCTTAGTGGCGATAAGAGTTAGCGGCATTAACACCTAAACATGTGCAACATCCGATTGTTGCACTTTAATTCTCGCTCGTCGAATTCGGTTATATGCATTCTTCAGTCGACGACCTGCATGTGCATCACTATTACATAACACATTGGTTCCCAAAATTAAGGATAAGCCAATATAGTTAGTTATGCCGTTATAATATAGTTAGTCGCCAATATAGTTAGCGAACATTTCTAGGGAGATGTCATGACCCCGTTATGGACCACCTCGTCGTGTGTTTTGACGTTAGATCATCTATCTTATACTAACTACACGTGTATCCAATGGTTAAACCTCCCAACGAAATAGTTCGTAACGAGATCGTAGCATTTCTCTAATTAAATTGGAATAAGTAGTCCAACTTATTGAACTACTTGGCCAGATTAGTGGGAAAATATAAAAGATAGTGTCGTAACTAAGAGGGAATGCTAAGTACTGTGAGGGAATGGTTCATTTAAATCAATATAAGTCATTAGATCCTTTAGGCTTGATTGTTTATGAAATAATTTGTTCATATTGAGTTATTTTGGTTAATCATAGTTAATTTTGAAAAAGATAGTATAGTTAGTTGTAGTGGAATTTTAAGAATGTATTAAAATAATATTTAAAATAAAATGATTAAAATTGATTTGATGTAAAAGTAAGAGATAAATGATTGGAAGTGACTGGTAGTTAAAATTATGTGAGTAGATGAATAGTGAATTAGAGTTGACGTTATGTATAAGAATGATTGGTTCGTATTATTTAATTATATGTATAATATTAAAGATAGTGGAATTGTGTTAAAATTAAATTACATTTTGAGTTAAAATAAAAATGAGTAAATTAATTTGTATACAAGCAAGCCCTTATTTTAAATATAGACCCTTACAGCATCTCCAATGAGTTGTTAATTGTAGACATATAGAAGATCTTCAATAAAAAATGTCTCCAACCATGAATGTCTAAATTTTATTCTTCATGACATGGCAAGAGAGAAGGAATAAAATCTAGAACTCCTTCTACATGTAAGTCTTGTTAGACATGATGAGTTATATTTCATAACCGAGTATGTTTGTTTATGAAATTTTTTGAGTTTGTTTGGATTTTTTGATTTGGTTTAGTTAATTTTGAAAATGTGGTATGGTTAGTTGTTAGTGGATATATTAAAATAATATTTAAAATAAAATGATTAAAATTAAATTGAAGTAAAAGTAAGAGAGAGAGAAGATGTGATGTGATGATTAGTTAAAATTATGTGAGTAGATGAATAGTGAATTAAGGTTGATGTAGTGTATATGAATGATTGAGTGATATTATTTTAATTATATTGATAAAATTGATGATAATGGTGTTGAGTTAAAGTTGAATTAAAAAAGTAGTTAAGTTAAAATGTTGATTTTTTTTTTAAAATTCTTATAAACAAACATGCTCGTATTCTCTAAATACGTGCTTTTGATTTTGTTCCACATCTGTTTTTTTTTTATTTTTTTTTCCACTTGTATTTTTATTATTTTAATATATAAATTTCCTAAACATTGGTCATGTAAAAAAAAATCTATTTTTCTTTTATTTTTACATAATTTAAAGAAAAAATATTTTATTCTTATTATTAAGATTAATATTAATATTTACATAATGTTTACTAATCTTTTCCTAATATCATTGTCAAACTATTTAAGTTATATAGTATATATATATATATATATATATATAAAGAAATATAAAGTTATATATATATAAGTTAAAAAAATATTTTCAATCAAATTGACATAACCATTTTTATTCTCATAAAATAATAATATAACAAAAACAAACATTTGTGTATAGTTTTGCATTTGCAGTATATATACAAAATAAAAAAATAAATGAAAGGATGATACAAAAAAATATAAAAATAAAAAAATATATAATCATGGTGATCCATATTAAAATACTATGATATAAAGAAAATTTTATAAAACAATATCATGAGTATCTTCAAAATTTAGAGACTTAAAACCGATATTCTAAAATTTTTGTTAACGTTTTCAATTGAAATTTTGTAAATTTAGATTCTAAGATTGGTATTCTACAACTTATTTTTATCAACTTTTTTAATTGACATTTTATAAATTTCAAGACTAAGATTGGTATTCTAAAACTTTTATTAACTTTGTAAATTGAGATTTTATAAATTTAGAGACTAGATGTTATTCGTTGTTTCTAAGAAAAAAATAAAAATAAAAAAATACCCACTTGAAAAAAATAAAAACATGTTCACTTAAGAAATCTTAATTGAAATTTTTAAATAATAAAATAAATTAAAGCACAAAATGTCAAACAACCGTATGATCTTTTTAAGATAAAGATAGAAAAATAATAAAATTTGCATAAATTCTCTCATCTTTTTTTATACTACTAGTATGTAACCCGTGCGATGCACGGGCTAGTACATGTTTTGGAAAAATTTAAAAAATTAAAAGGTCATTTATTAATAAGTTGTTATAACACGTATGACATTTATAAAGTAAACATAAAATCGTCATTTGCAAAAAATTATACATTGTTAAAAATCTCCTGAGTGCATATATATCGCATTGCTTAAATACACCGAAATGCACACATATACGAAGAACGTATAATGACAGTTATTTGTGCACCCTACAATATGAAGTTATACAAAATAAGTTAAATTAAAAAATTACGTATGTTAGTAATACATATATAACAAATTAAAATATTACCTCACGATCTTGAAAGATGATCTCAAAAAATTATTGGATTCCACGTCAAATTTCATCTCAATAATTAGAATTGCTTATTAACATCATGGAGTGTATCAAATAACTCTCTCATTTTTTTTAATATTTTTCAAATGTTCTATGCGTTTTTTTTATGGACATGAATTGTAGAAGTTGATAAAATATGTTATTTATATATATAGGAATCAATTAATATAT
>CACSLK010017224.1:171431-190777 GCA_902706635.1 Striga hermonthica | reverse complement strand
TATTCTTTTGAGTTTGAGAATGAGTTTTTCGGTTGGAGATGAATTACTGCAAAATGAGATAGTTACTGCAAAATGGGTTTGAGTTTGGATTTGTCGGTTGGAGATGGCCTTACTAGTTATTGGCCATTGTTAATTGTGAAGGGTAAAAGTTTTGAAGTGCAAACGAGACACACTTTATGAGGCAAACTCAGAGATTAAGGTAAGCTGCTTCAAATTGGATAATCTATCCAAGTAAAAAAGTAAAAAATTGGATAATCTATCCAAGTAAAAATAAAAAAATGTTTTGCATCTTTTATTTGTATTTTGAGGGTCATTAACTGGTTAGTGGTTTTAGTCATAGATTATTTGCGATATGAGTGTTGTTCGGGTATATATATATGTATATAACTTTAGAAAAAAAAGTTGTGGTGGGAAAATTTTTAGAGTAGAATTTTTACCATTCAACTTCTACAATTGGCTATGAGTAGTAATTATATAGTTTATATCAATGTCAAATCCGAACACAAATGCGTAGGCATATATATATAGACATATTGTTGGTATGTCGGCATGGATTTCATGTTCAAAATCAACAGTGCTAACATATTCAGTGCTAACATATTCATGGCCAATCTTGCATCAATTAGTTTAATCTAGATATATTGTTTGTATGTTGGCATGTATTTCATGTTTAAAATCAACAAATATGTTACATTTTTAGTACGGTATTAGTATAATTTTTATTTAATATGTTTGATTAAGTTTTAAGTGATTATTTTTTTTGTCATGTTTGTCTTTTGTTCCATTTGTTTAGGTACAAGGTGTCGTTGATTGAGATGATTGGGAGGATGCTGACAACAATTTCTTAATTGTGCATGCACTAATTAATGATGAGAAATAGCTTGTTAGATAGGGTTTGAGGTACATTCTAATGCGGTTGTTACTGACAAAGAGTTCAATTTAATGACTTCTATTAAGAGTAACTTTTATGAGTTTGGTCATTTACTTTGCACATGACACATCAACAAGGATGTGGAATATAGAGTCTATAAACTATTGGAAAAAAAAAATTTCTCAGAAGTTCACTCACGGTTGATAAATGTTGATTGTTGATATCAATACATTTGATAAATACAATGCTGTCGTAATTGATATGTATGTGAAATAAGGGATAGATGTTGATTGTTGATATCAATACATTTGATAAATACAATGTTGTCGTAATTGATATGTATGTGAAATAAGGGAAGACTGAGCACGTGGTACAATATATGATGTAGGCATGATTAGTTAACAAGGACAATTTTGTGAAGTTGATTGTCTAAATAATTTTGGTAATACAATTTCCTGTAGGGTGGAGAGTGTTCACTTTGGTCCCTAGACATGTAACTCGCGATGACCGAAATTTGGAGTTTTCATTTTGTTTTTGCATTCAGATATCTTACTATGTAGTAAAATATTAACTGCTGATTCAACATAGAGTGAACAATCTTCTCATTATGTAGTCCAACATTATCCATCGTTCGTCGACGTGCTAATCTATTGTTTCAACACAAAGTGTATAAAGTTGGACTACAAAGTGAGGAGAATTTCCACTATGTGTTGAAGGAGTGGAAAATGTCAGACTACATAATAAGCTACTTGAATGTGAAATCAGATGGAAATTGCAGATTTTGAGTCATCGCTAGTTACGTGTATAGGACCAGAGTGGGTACTCTTCACCTTAAGTACTCTTCACCTTACAGTAAGTTGTGTTATTGAAATGTATTATCTGATTAGTTCAAGCTTTCACAATCTTCTCCTTGTGAATTAACCATGTCTACTCAACATATTGTATCATGTGTTGAGTCTTTTTTTTTTTTTTGTATTTTGCATTAATTTCAGCTACGAGAGCATTGTATTTATTGAATGTACTAGCCACGTGCAGAGTAAGTCTCAACATATTTAGAACCCAAACATAATTGGCTCTTTATTGTCCTTGATGAGTGCATACGTAATTAGAAAGTTGTTGAACTACGCCATACCAATTATTTAACGACTTCTTGTACATGTGCAAATGAGAACAATAAGACAAATTATAATTCATCGAACATTATAATTAAAGTTCATACTAATAACGTATTTATTAAGTAACATTTATTTTGGCTTTTGTATGAAGAATATATGCCTGACATACCAGTAATATGTCTGGAATAGACTGATTGTTGCAGGATGGGTCATGAATATATATGTCTAACGCATTTGTGTTTGGATTGACATCAGTATAAATTATATAGTTGCTATTCTTAGCCAAATATAGAAGCTGGATAGTAATGTCTTAACCCTCGAAACATTCTCTCCGCAACATTTCTCTAAAATTATATACATGTCGTCGATTAGTGTTGTTTTATTTGTTGAAATGATTTAGTTTGATCATAATCATTTGTTGAGATCATCACGTAATACTGAAAAATCTACTTCAAGCTATGATGAGCGCGAAAATTAATGTTGGTAAAGTTTTTTTTTTATGGAAAATGACTCATGGTGCACACAATTTGAGTTTTTACTATAAAAGATGCATATGATCATTGTAGTCGTCTAAAGAGATGTACAAAAGTTGAATATGGAGATGTCGCTACTTGGTTCAATATTTTATAAATAAAGCTAATGGGGAAAATTAATTTTTGGAATGTATAGATGAGTGGTAATAATCAGATTTTGAATTTTTTCTTTAGGGATCATAGATGTGTAGTTGATTATCAATTTTTATTTTTTTTTTTTATTTTTTTTTTGTGATGTGCTATCAATTGATACGACTTACAAAATAAATAAGTATAATTTAATTTGTGTTGTATTTGTTGTTTCAAATAATCGTAAGAAAAAATTGATATTTGGACCTTTTTGTTTGATGAGATGAAAAGTTCATTTGAGTGGTTATTTTGACGTTTCTTGATTCTATGAATGAAAAACAACTTCAAGTTGTATTTCTAATCATTGTCAAGCTACGATGAATGATATTGATAGAGTTCACACATATCATAGTTTATGCCAGTGCATCAATCAAAATGTTTCATTTCATTTAGGAAGCTTGAATTGTGATTTGGAGTTTAAGAAATTATGGTATAAATGAATGACATTTTGATTTTGTAGATGAGTTGAAGCTACATGGAAGCTAAAAATTGAGCAGTTTAGTTTTGGTGATCATAGATGGCTAAAGGGTATGTATAAAGTGAGAAAAAGATGGGCCACAGTGTTTAGTAATGAGTAATGACAAATTTTGTGCATGTCTAATAGTCATTTCAAGAAGTGATGTAACAAATCTATATATATATATATATAAACAAATTTACCATTTTTTAAAAATAGCAAGTCAAAATCTTGGTCAAATTCGGACAAATTAATTAGTTACTATTAATGGCAATGTTTTTTTTTATTGTTACTTTACTAAAATCACGGACAAAAAAATAGTTCATTGCATATCAATTCATGTGGTTTATTTTTTTAAAAGCATTTTACCATCAAAAACGGATTTTGTTTCCTACGGATAAAATTTTGAAATTTTTTAAATCTCCTGTTTGAAAATCCGTTGAGATTTATGGAGGAATCAAAGTTAAAAGATATATGTGTTTGACTAACGTTTAGGATATTAATGGCTCTGCACACATCAATCAACAAAAGAAATATATATTATAACTAAAATAAAAGGGAAATAGAATGGGGAGAAGCAGAAGACTAAATTGAGATTAACCTGATAATTGAAAACAAATCACGCCTGCATAAGAAATAATCGTTGTCCCACTAAGAGATAATCGCACCCCCATAGATAGAGAATCTTGAGTATTTGAAGGTTTATTGAAATGACCTTTTATAGATACAATTTTGTTACACTACCATAAATCATAACAATCTCCACTATAGTTTAGTGAGAATATGAATAAAATTTAGCTAATATAATTTTATTTGATCTTATCACATGTGTGTACAAACCTAACTACAACTTTTTAAAAGTTTGATTTTTTTTTTTTATTATTTTTTGTACATTAACAATCGATTAATCTATCAATATATAAAAGATAATCTATTCAATTAAATTAGAAACATAATTCTCACTTAAAATTTCAAAGTTTGTAAACTTTATAATTTTGTTTGAATTTTTATTTTGAAAATTCCGCATTTACAATCGATGAAAGATTTTAAATTTTTCCAAAAAAAAAAGCATACATGCAATTGTTGTCCATATATATCTAGCTACGACAACTTCTTACCATTTAAAAAGAATTTAAATTTATATGGATTGTTTAAACTATTTTGCAGCTGAAAATTGCAAATTTTGAAAAATTCCGACCACACAATCATGTAAAATTTTAATAACTTCTTCGAAAAATTACACTGCACAATTAATCATGTGAAATTTTGTTAAATTTTCCTAAAAATCACGCTGCAATTGGTTATCGAAATTTATCTAACTATAACACATTTTTTAAGGTTGGATACTTTCCATTATATTTTTACGTTAACAATTGTAAATCAGTTAATTGATTTTTTTAAATAAAATTTTATTTTAGTTGTAATATATATTATTTATGAATATAAAATTTAAGATACTTTTAAATGTGTAGTTTGTACAATTATTACACATTATATATATTATGGATCCACATTTATATATGTGTATACACACTCACCCATACACACACATAACAATTAATAATTAAGTATTATATGATGAACAATAATAAGTAAAACTGTTTTTTTTTTTTTCCTTTTATCAAGAATAAATATATATACTAAAATTAAATTTATATTAGTATAAATGTGTTAGCGAGATAATACATTAATTATTTTACATGGTAGCCTTCACATGTTCATACTTAATGTTCTGGCTAAAAAAATATTGTTGATTAAAAGAGGTGAAACATAGATTATAGCTCTATTATATTTTGGACTTAACATTGATTAAAAGAGATGGAAAATAGATAATAACATATTGCTTTGTAGACCTAAACGGGCAGAACCTGTGAAAATAACTCATTTAATGGTTATGTCCCGTGCATCGCACGGGGTACGTACTAGTTGCGTTTTGAAAGATATGGGTAATAATGACAAATTTTGTGCATGTCTAATAGTCATTTCAAGAAGTGATGTAACAAATCGTGTTTTGAAAGATATGAGTAATAAGACTGTTAAATATGCATTTGTTTGTTTTGAAATATAAAAAAATCCAAGATAAATGAAGGGCAATTGAGAAAGATGTTGATGCTCATTATAGCCATGGGTGGTCCGACCAAATTGTTACGATGAGCATCAATTATCTTTCTCAATCGCCCTTTATTTATCTTGGTTTTTTCATAGTTCAAAACAAACTTATGCAAAGTAACAGTTGTATTACTCATATCTTTCAAAACACGATTTGTTACCTCACTTCTTGAAGTGATCAGTAAACCTGTACAACACTTGTCATTAATAATCGTTGTGGCCCATCTTTTTCTCAGTTTATACATCCCCTTTAGTCATTTGTGATCACCAAGACTGTACTTCTCAATCATTAGCTTTCATGTAGTTTCAAACTCATCTACAGAATCACAATATGTCATGCATTTATGCCATAACTTCTTAAACTTCGAATCACCATTCAAACTTCCTAAATGGATGAAACATTTTAATTGATGTGCCACTAGCATAAACGATGATGTGAATGTGTGAAACACTTTATCAATAACATTCATCATAACTTGACATTGATCAGAAAATACAACCTTAAACTGTTTTTCATTCATAGAACCAAGAAACGTCGAAAATAACCATTCAAATAAACTTTCCGTCTCATCAAATAAAAAAGGTCAAGCCAAACATTAATTTTTTTTTATGGTTATTTGTACTGGCAAATGGAATACAAAGTAAAATATACTTATTTGTTTTGTAACTCGTATCAATTGACAACACATCATTAGAAAAACTCACAATCATCTGCACATCTATGATTACTAAAGGAAAAATATATTATCTGATTATCATCATCCATCTGTACATTCTAATAAATTGATTTTTCCCATTAACTTTGTTTATAAAATATTGAAACAAAGTAGCAACATCTCAATTTTCAACTTTTGTATGTCTTTTTAGATAACTAAAATGATCATATACATATTTTCTAGTAAAACCCAAATTGGTGTACTGTGAGCCTCATTTTCCATAAAAGAAACAACATTAGCAACACTAGTTCTCTTATTCACTGTAGCTGCTAAAGTAGATTTTGTGGCATGTGTGATATTACGTGATGATCTCAACAATTGAGTTTGATCAAACTGAATCATTTCATGATTGTGTTCAACATAAAACCTGCACACTTTTCGATCCCCTTGTCTCTCCCTCGCAATTCTAAGACTTGCTTTGCATTTTGTTCTAGTTATTGGTTTTTGATACTCAGAAATATTGTTCATAGAATGTCTATCATCTTTAACTCCTTGACAAGAACATTCAAATTCTTTCATTTGTAGTTCTTTGGTGCCCGAAAAGTACCGTTGATCACTTTTTTTTAACACTAAATTCTTTAACATGAGCATATTGACAGTAGATTAAAAATGAATCTTCAGTGTTGTTTAATTTCATGCCGATAGATAATCTGCTTTTTAAATGTTCTACTACGGATTCAAAAATTTGAAGAAAACTCAATCATTGTTCTTCAAGCTTTTCACCATTATCTTTCATGTCTTCACGTTGCACCCCAAGATAATGATTCGTCAATTCAATAACACCTACATAGAGAAAAATTTAATCAACAAAAGTTAATGTGAATTGACATATCTACTTAATGAATTACAAATATTCTTGCATTGTTGCAAAGTTAATGAAATACAATTATACCTCCATTATTTCTCTTCAATTTAATCCAAATATAGTTACTGTGATAAGAACAATAACGAATTACACACTTTAACTACAGTTGAATCCAAATTTGAATTTTGCTCACACATGAAGAAGTTGGACATTATTCGCAAACCACTCCCTAAGGTGGACAACTCCATCAAACCTGATAAATCCCCACAATAAGTTCAAGAAAATACAAGAAATGACCACTTATGAAAATCACAAATATCCACCGAACTAAAAACCCATCTCAACTTGTAATTCTCATTTCCACGTGAATCATCACACCACCAAGGGGCAAACAAGCCTATTGAAAGCCGGCACAAAGTAAATTGTAATTTTAAAAATTACAGAACTTATTCCCAAAATCACAGCACCCTAATTTTCTTTAACTCAATTTCAAGCAAATACCACCAATTTACAAGTTCAATTATTTTAGTGTTAGAAAAGAGTGAATTTCTTTATCCGTCGGGCGAGATGCTGCAATTTCGGACGAGGTTGAGCACAATCGAGGTTGATGTTGAGTCAAAATTTGGGTGTTGAGCCCATTCTCTTTGACAAGCAACAAAATGGAGAAAAGAATAAAAAATTTGAGCAGCCTCAAAGTCTTAAAATATTGCAGCAACCGAGAAGCTGTCTTTTGTTGAAAAAGGTGAGTATATTTATGTTGAAAAATGTGTACTCATCCTCTATAAAAGGAGGAACAAATGTTCAGAGGAAACACCACAGCAAAATACAACAACCAAATACAAGAAAGAAAAAGGAGAGCGAGAGAGCTAATAGAAATTTAGCTTTCGTGTGTATTTGAGCTGTGAGTGAGTTTGCGAGTGTTTTGTAAACACGAGTGTTTTCTTTTCTCTTAATAAAATATCTGCAGTAGTCCGGAGACGTAGGCATTATTGGCCGAACTCCGTTATCTATTTGGTGTGTCCAATTTTTTTATTTCACTTTTATAGATTCGACTTCATGGAAATTTCAGCGTATGTTTCCCAACAACTGGTATCAGAGCCAGATTGTTAATTCTGTAATTTTTTTGTGTGGGTTACTATTCCGTGAATAGTGAAAAATGTGAATAGTGTCAAATTTGTCGGCGCTACAAATTTATCTACCGACGTGTTCTGAAACACGGTAGTTCACAAAATTACAGAAACGATCCGGCAGAGAAGTCAGATCAGAGTTGAAGTGATGGCTGCAGACGAAGGAAAAATGAAAATTGAAAAGTTCGATGGTGCGGACTTTGGCTTTTGGAAGATGCAGATCGAGGATTATTTGTACCAAAAGAATATGTACCAACCACTCACGGAAAAGAAGCCAGAGGACATGAAGGAGGAAGAATGGAGTCTCCTTGACAGACAAGCTCTTAGAGCCATTCGGCTGACGTTATCCCGTAATGTTGCTTTTAACATTGCAAAAGAAAAGACGACAGCAGGCCTCATGAAGGCTCTTTCCAACATGTACGAGAAACCATCAGCCTCAAATAAAGTCCATTTGATGAGGCGATTGTTCAACCTGTGGATGAGCGAAGGTGCTCCGGTGGCAAATCATCTCAATGAACTCAACACAGTTACAACCCAGTTCAGTTCAGTTGAGATCGAGTTCGATGATGAAGTACGGGCTTTAATACTTTTGTCTTCCCTACCAGAAAGCTGGAATGCAACAGTCACAGCTGTGAGTAGCTCATCAGGAAGCAATAAGTTGAGATTTGATGATGTCCAAAATTTGGTTCTCAGTGAAGAGATCCGACGGAGGGAGTCGGGTGAACCATCAACTTCTTCTGTATTGCATACAGAGTCGAGAGGAAGAAGTTCAACCAAAGAAAGCAGACATATTAAATCAAAGGGAAGAAGATCCAGGTCCAGAAATCATCGTAGTTCCCAAATCTCGAAGTCGATCGAGTGCTGGAATTGTGGGAAGACCGGGCACTACAGAAATCAGTGCAAGAGTGAACTGAAGGATCAGGAGACAAAAGAAGAGGCAAATTTTGCTTCAACCTCTGGAGGAGATTCGCTGATATGTTTTTTGGAGAACAGAGAAGAGTCTTGGGTGTTAGACTCTGGAGCATCCTTTCATGCTACCTCACAGAAGGAACTATTCGAGAATTATGTTCCTGGAAATCTTGGTAAGGTTTACCTTGGTAATGAGCAATCATGTGAGGTTGTCGGCAAAGGTGCAGTAAAAATCAAGTTGAACGGGTCTGTTTGGGAATTGAAAAATGTCAGACATATTCTTGACCTGACGAAGAATTTAATCTCCGTAGGCCAGCTAGCTAGTGAAGGCTATACGACAATCTTCCATGGTGATGATTGGAAGATTTCAAAGGGTGCGATGACAATTGCTCGAGGCAAAAAGAGTGGTACTCTTTACAAGACCAAAGAAGCATGTCATCTGATTGCAGTTGCAATAGATGAAAGTCTCAATCTATGGCACCAAAGACTTGGGCATATGAGTGAAAAAGGATGAAGATCATTCACTCAAAAGGGAAATTACCAGACCTCCAGTCAATAGAAATTGACATGTGTGAAGGCTGTATACTTGGAAAGCAGAAGAGAGTCAGCTTTCAGACAAGTAGAAGAACCCCAAAGAAGGAGAAGCTTGAGCTCGTCCACTCTGATGTTTGGGGTCCAACGACTGTCCCATCCGTTGGTGGGAAGCAATACTTCGTGACTTTTATCGATGATCATTCCAGAAAGGTATGGGTTTACTTTTTGAAACACAAGTCAGAAGTATTTGAAGCTTTCAAGATTTGGAAAGCTATGGTGGAAAATGAGACAGGCTTGAAGATCAAGAAGCTCAGATCCGACAATGGTGGTGAATACGTAACCACAAGATTCAAGAAGTTTTGCTATGAGCACGGGATCAGCATGGAGAAAACTGTGCCTGGTACGCCTCAACACAATGGTGTAGCTGAGCGTATGAATCGAGCATTGACTGAAAGAGCCAGAAGCTTGCGTGTGCAGTCAGGCCTACCAAAGCAGTTCTGGGAAGAAGCAGTCAACACAACAACTTACTTGATCAACCGAAGTCCACCGGTACCACTGATCACAAGTTACCAGAAGAGGTATGGAGCAGAAAAGAAGTAAAACTCTCACATCTTAGAGTTTTTGGGTGTGTAGCATATGTGCACATCAGTGATCAAGGTAAAAACAAACTTGATCCAAAATCAAAGAAATGTACTTTCCTTGGTTATGGTGAAGATGAGTTTGGCTACCGCTTATGGGATGATGAAAGCAAAAAGATGATCCGCAGCAGAGATGTCATCTTTAATGAAAGAGTGATGTACAAGGACCGGCATAACACAAGTGCCAGCAACTCAGAAGCGAGTGGGCCAGTTTATGCAGAGGTGGAAGATATTCTAGACATTCCAATAATAAGGAATCCTCGGTCAGAGGAATTAAATGAAGAAAACGGTGAGCAATCAAAACCTTCTACTCCAACTCCTGTATTGAGAAGGTCCTCTCGGCCCCATGTGCCTAACAGGAGATACATGGACTACATGTTGTTGATCGATGGAGGAGAACCTGAAGATTATAAGGAGGCTTGTCAAACCCCGGATGCTAGCAAGTGGGAGCTTGCCATGAAGGACGAGATGAAGTCTTTGATCTCGAATCAGACATGGGAACTAGTCATGTTACCCATAGGAAAGAAAGCTCTTCACAACAAATGGGTGTATCGGATGAAGGAAGACCATGATGGTTCCAGGAGATACAAAGCCGGACTGGTTGTCAAAGGGTTTCAACAAAAAGAAGGAGTTGACTATACTGAAATCTTTGCTCCAGTTGTAAAGCTCAATACTTTCAGGACTGTGTTAAGTATTGTGGCTAGTGAAGAGCTCTATCTAGAGCAGTTAGACGTGAAGACTGCATTTCTTCACGGAGACTTAGACGAGGAGATCTATATGCACCAGCTTGAAGATTTTTCAGACGGAAAGAAGGATATAGTGTGCAGATTGAAGAAGAGCTTGTACGGCCTGAAACAAGCTCCAAGACCGTGGTATAGGAAGTTCGAAAGCTTCATGCACAAGAAAGGTTTCCAGAAGTGCAATGCTGACCACTATTGTTTCTTCAAGAAATGTGAGTCCAGCTATATCATATTGCTACTTTATGTCGATGACATGTTAGTAGCAGGATCAAATATGAAAGACATCAGAAATTTGAAGATGCAGTTGTCAAAAGAATTTGACATGAAGGACTTAGGCCCAGCGAAGAAGATTCTTGGAATGCAAATTACGAGAGATAAGCAAAAGGGAGTTTTGCAGTTATCTCAGGCAGAGTACATCAACCGTGTTTTGTAGAGATTTAACATGGACAAGGCCAAACCAGCCAGTACACCTTTGGCCAGCCATTTTCGTCTATCCAAGGATCAGTCTCCTCAAACAAAGGAAGAAGAAGAGTTCATGGCTAAGATTCCTTATGCTTCAGCCGTTGGAAGTTTGATGTACGCGATGGTCTGTACGAGGCCAGACATTGGCCATGCAGTGGGAGTTGTGAGCAGGTTTATGTCAAAACCAAGAAAAGCTCATTGGGAAGCAGTCAAATGGATCTTGAGATATCTAGAAGGCACAACAGAAAAGTGTCTGTATTTTAGAAAAGATGATCTAAAGTTACAGGGCTACGTAGATGCAGACTTTGGAGGTGAAGTTGATCACCGAAGAAGCACCACCGGTTATGTTTTCACTGTCGGAGCTACAACTGTTAGTTGGATGTCGCGAATACAAAAGATTGTAGCTTTATCCACTACAGAGGCTGAGTATGTAGCAGTGACAGAAGCCAGTAAAGAATTGATATGGCTTCAAGGATTGTTAGCAGAGTTGGGTTTCACTCAAAAAGAGAGTATCTTGCACAGTGACAGTCAGAGTGCAATACATCTGGCAAAGAACTCAGTGTTTCACTCCAGAACTAAGCACATTGACATACGATATCATTTCATCAGATTTCTGCTTGAGGATGAAGTGATGACTTTAAAGAAGATTGTAGGAAGCAAGAACCCAGCAGATATGCTAACGAAGGTGGTGACCATTGACAAACTGAAGTTGTGCTCAACTTCAGTTGGCCTGCTAGAGTAACAGACCGGAGAAGACTACTGCAGTAATGGAGGTGTGAGGACAGATTGAAATCAATCCTCAAGTGGGAGATTGTTGAGTCAAAATTTGGATGCTGAGCCCATTCTCTTTGACAAGCAACAAAATGGAGAAAAGTGTAAAAAAATTGAGCAGCCCCAAAGTCTTGAAATATTGCAGCAACCGAGAAGCTGCCTTTTGTTGAAAAAGGTGAGTATACTTATGTTGAAAAATGTGTACTCATCCTCTATAAAAGGAGGAACAAATGTTCAGAGGAAACACCACAGCAAAATACAACAACCAAATACAAGAAAGAAAAAGGAGAGCGAGAGAGCTAATAGAAATTTAGCTTTTGTGTGTATTTGAGTTGTGAGTTGTGAGTGAGTTTGCGAGTGTTTTGTAAACACGAGTGTTTTCTTTTCTCCTAATAAAATATCTGCAGTAGTCCGGAGACGTAGGCATTATTGGCCGAACTCCGTTATCAATTGGTGTGTCTAATTTTTTTATTTCACTTTTATAGATCCGACTTCATGGAAATTTCAGCGTATTTTTCCCAACAGTTGAGCACGGTCAAACAAAGAGAAAGATGATTATCGTGAAAATGTGTTTTCTCTCGTGAAGAAATTGAATTTGTATTAGGGGTCGGCGCGGTCCGGGATTTGACTTGTCTCGGTACCTGTCCCGCTTTTATGAATCGGTCCGAGACGAGACACCGTCCCAAATGGACCAATAGATATGGACAAAACGGTTCGAGTTCGGGACAAAACAGATAAAAAATAAACTCAACCATAATGATTCTATAATATCCACTAAAAACAACAGGCTCCAACATCCACTTACTCTAAAGACATTTTGAATATGCAATTCAAAATTTGATTACAAAGTTCAGCGAAGGACGTACAAGAACACCCTTTTTTTTTTTTTTTTTTAATGACGGTAAATATTTCTTTTTGTATTATAGTTACTCAATTTAATACTATTTTCACTTAGAAGACAAATGTTTGACTTATTTTCTCTCAAAATGCAGAGTATATTTTGTATTATTAGTTAATAATTAGTTTCTCATTACTGATCATTTGTCAATAAAGCACAAATAGGTCAAATATGGTGCATGGTTGGTGTAATATTAATAGTAAAAAAATTAAAATTTGAAGGGGGGTGTTATAAATTTTTTTTGTATAAATATCGGGCTATGTTCAATTATCAGAGTTAAATTATGGGGTTATGTTCAATAAATGATGATGTTTAATCAGACAAAAGATTTATGTATATTACCTTCTGGACTTGATTATTTCATTTTTTGACCATTATAAGGGTTATTTGAGCAATAGGAAAAAGAAGTCTTATGTACACAAACTTGAGGTATGGATACAATTAATCAATACATTGCTTGCATACAACATTTTCAGTCTAAGGTTCTGAATCCGATTGTTGTGCTTCCCAAATTTTGATGCAATTAATCAATATATTGCATACAACATTTCCATGTTCACTGGATCAACAATCTCAAGGTTTAACAAATTGTACGTCTCTAAGGATTTGGAAAATTATCAAAGACGAAATGGACAAAATAATAACTCGATGGTTGAACAAAGCTGTTACAGTTTTTCCAGATCTTCAAGGACTGAATGGAGTGAGATCAATTTTGAACTGTTGCTTTCCCTTGCTAACCTTCTGTAAATGGCAAAACAAAAATCAAAAGACGTGAAAATCAATGAAAGCACCATGGCTTTTTTTAAGCGATTGATCTTTCTTCACGATGATATGCCCAAGAAAAATTGATTCTTTTAGTTCGTTACGACACATTATATAAAAAAAGGAAAGCCTCTGAAGATTTTATCTTACAGCAATTGCAATAAGCTCCTCCAAAAGTTCCTCCAAGTGGCGAAGGGGCTGCATAATAAAAATGAACAATGTCATTTATCATGCCAAGTGCCAATACTGGAAGCTCTTTGTTCCAGAAAGCAGTTTTAATACAGAACTATGATACATATAAAACAAAATCTGGTTCATGCTTACCCATTGTGTTGGACCATCAACCGGAGCATTCAAAGGGTCATCATGTACCTATTAGCTACGAAACGCACTCTTAGAAAATAATCTGAAGAACTTAATCATAAGAATAATTTCAAGCAACTGTCTATTGTATGAAGTGATCTGGTCTTGTACCTCCATAAAGATACCATCCACCCCAACAGCAACCGCAGTCCGGGCAATGCAGGGTATCAGCTCACGAAGACCACCACTGGCAACACCACCACCTTCTAACTGTTGATGTAATTAATCAGCCTATTTTATGATCGATATTAAATAGTTAAGGAAACGTAAATAGATGTTATTTAAATAAATGCAGGGAGCACTAAGGGCGTGCTTGGATACAAATATATCCTCAAAGCGAGTTTTTTTATTAACCAGGGTTAATTTTGAAAAAGGTGGTATGATTAGTTAGTTAGATTTTGAGTTTATATTAAAATAATATTTAAAATAAAGTAACTAAAGTTGATTTGATATAAAAGTAGGAGATGAATAATGTGAAGTGATGGTTACTTTACTTAAATTTATGTGAGTGGATGAATAGTTAATTAAAGTTGATGTGATGTGTAAGAATGATAAATTGATATTATTTAATAAATACACACCATATAGTGGGGTTGAATTAATGTTGAGTTAGATTTTGATTGTGAATAGAGTATGGATTGAGTTTTTTAATAAACAAACATACCCTAAGCTTGTGGTAACATCTAGGCCTTGTTTTGGGAGATACGGGTTTGTTGATAAAACTTGGTATGTCAAAGTTTAAATATTGTTCAGTAAGGGATCCAATATCCATGTGAAGCAGAATAATCCAAATAAGACAACATATTAGATATTACTGACTTCAAGTTCATTCTAGAGTCTTCAACGAACACGCCATCTTACATGACTTGAGTAGGGTATGTCATAGAACCTATATCTTTAATATCACAGGACCACCCAAAAGAGGCCACCAAATACTTTTAGATATAAAAGGAATTTGTTCATGGTTGATGGAGTTTGTCACTGTTGATTATGTTATATATTCATCAAACATATTAAAGATTTATAATGCATACCTTTCTCCCTGCAGGCTGCTGTAAAGAATGAGTAATATCAGCCACCTTAAAAAATGAAAAACAATTAGTAAATTAGAAGTCCTCAAAAATATTTCACATGTGAAGCGGATGTGTCAATTATGGTAAACATAGCACAGGTGCATAGTGAATCATGTATCAAAAATCTTACAACAGGACAATTCGCCTCCCTCATCCACTCCAAGTTACGTGGATCAACAATAAGGTCATCTGCATAATAGACCAAGTAACTTTAGAAAGCTATGTACACAAGTAAAAGTTCATCTTTTACATAGAGAAGAGCTAATAAGGAAGTGGGGATTACTTACTGTAGCCAAACATTGTGCCTCTCTCACATACCATGACTTTTTCGTTTCCGGCCATCCTTATCTTTTCAGCAGAGTTTGCCATGACCTACAAAACCCATTAACCAAAAGTTGCCAATCAATATCTATATATCCTAAGAGGTGCAGTAAAAAATTAACTGTGAAACAAAACTAGGGGGAACTATAACTCACAGAAGGAGCACAAAATTGGCCTTTCTTGATATTGATTATTTTCCCGGTCTTAGCAGCTGCCACAAGCAAATCAGTCTGACCTCCGAAGAAAACAAAATACAGAGCAATGATAATTAATAATAGGATGCGTACATGAGACATGAAAGGTTTATAACAACTAAGCATTTATTTTTAACTAAAACTAAAAATTTCGAATCTAACCTGCCTGCACAAGAAGGCTGGAATCTGAATTATATCAGCAACTCTGCCAACAGCTTCACACTGTAATAAGATATGAGAATCACTAGCCAGCACCGCTTGTTTTCGGTTTAGCATAAATTTGCTTTTGGCCTATCCTAAATGAATTTGCTGATTCTCAAATTTTGCAAGAAATGAGACAAAATTCGGCAGATTCGTATTATCCATCCATAGTTAGCATCTAAAGATATTATACTGATCATGTATCCACACAAATGCTACGTCAAGTACTCCGATGATGAAAGCAACACTAGCATACAATATAATTATGCATCAAAACGATCTTTAAAATGTTTTCCAATTTCAGATCCAACCTGGATCGACTCGTGGACATCGGTAACTACTGGAATGTCGTACGACGTTTTCACCTTCTCAAGAATCTGCAGATCAAACAAGCAACAAATTCAACACTCTTCCCCTAAGGACAGTAACATGCACATTCACACCATCACCAACCCAAAATCCTTCTTGAAATCCTAAGATAAACCATAATGTTTATCCCAATTCAAACTACAAATACATAAGAATTCGCAACCTTCAAGCCTTCAGCCAAACCTGGACCGCGAAACGACTTCGAGGAAGTCCGATTGGCTTTGTCGAAGCTCGATTTGAAAACCAGCGGCAATCCAAGCCTGTGCAACCAGCATAAACCACCGAATTCAGCGAGCATTACAATAATTTAACTTCAACATAAAAAAAAGGACATAATGTGCAATAACAGTTGCAAAAATAAAAAATCAGTACTTAGACGTGATTGCTTTGATTTGCTTGGCCATGTGGAGAATGTGTTGTTCCGATTCGATCACATTCGGTCCCGCCAGTACGAAAAATGGCTCCGCCGTCTGTTTACGGAACAATTACCGGTGACTGAGACGGTAATCATCTTCGAATTTCAACAAAAGATGAAAAGAGAAAATTGGAAAAAATGTAAATAGATTTCGAAAACCTTGAGCTGATTGAAAAGCAGTGCTGATGAATCCATGTCTCTCGCCGGTTCAAAATGGAAAAGCTCGGAAAAAAAAAAAAAAAATCTGATGATGGTCTGAGATCTCACGGGGGCGTCGGGGCGAAGAGGAATGACTGACGTCAGTTAAAAATTAGACGATGAGATAATTGTCCATTTTGTGTCTCCAATAGTTAATGATAATTGTAATTTCTTTGAATTTTAATTGGTCGAACAAGATAAATTAATTAAATAAATACTCTAATATACAATAGAAATTGTCTAGAAAGGCTTCTACATCTAGAAAGCCTTCTAGAATTTTTTCAAGCCACGCAATATTATTTGTGACATGTGGCAAAAAAAATAGAGAAATGGAAAGACCATTGGAGATGCTCTGAATATGGAAGATTTTTTGATGTATTTTATGAATTCAATATATTTTTGTTCACGAGTGGAAATCCTTCCTTATATATTAATTCAGAACGTGTTGAGCCTAGGTGGCAGATTCTCATGCTTCGGATGTTGATATGGTGAAAATCTATGCTTCGTGATGTTATTTTTATATTATTTTTGCTCTGGAGTTAGGTTTGGTATTAACCATAAATAACTTTACACATATATCCATTAACTCAACACCCATGTTGTACATGGGTATGGGTACTAGTTCATAATTATATTCAAAATAATTTTGAATAACAAAAAAATTTAATATATCTAGGTTAATTCACAATATTTCTGCTGACTTGTTTAATTATTAAACAAACCTCGACTTCTTAAGGCTCGTGAATAAAAATTTGTACATAATTATTTACAGTCTAATTCGTTAAGGATTGAACTCGTTCTCGTTAAGCTGCTAGCTTGTTAACAGGCTTGAGCCCAAACTCGAGTATCAGAAGTTCGGGCTCAGTTTAATTTAATTATAAAGACAATAAATAAACTTGAAATAACTGCTTTAAATATATATATATATATATATATATATATATTAATTCATTCCAATAGTAACAAGATTAAATATAATTTATTCTACATCAACCATTGATATGAATTGCATATTTTCGTCTGATGGGATAAGATTCTTCTGATCGTGATATAAATTGAAATGAAAATTTACGTTGAACTCTCTATTTTAGAGAAATTTGATAGTATTTGTTGTGGTAGGTTATTCTTCTAAATCAGTGTAAGACTTAATATAAATTGAAATTTGCATATTTTCATCTGATGGGATAAGATTCTTCTGATCGTGATATAAATTGAAATGAAAATTTACATTGAACTCTCTATTCTAGAAGAATAACCTAACACAACAAATACTATCAAATTTCTCTAAAATAGAGAGTTCAATGTAAATTTTCATTTCAATTTATATCACGATTAGAAGAATCTTATCTCATCAGACGAAAATATGCAGTTCATATCAATAGTTGATGTAGAATAATTTATATTTATTTTCTTTTATTTTTGTTTGGAACATACGTCCCTATTTTAGTGATGTACTTAAGATTACACACGACTATAAGTACACGAGTTGACCTCTCTAACTATTAGACAGTCTAATTAATCGAAACACTTGTGATTATTCATATCTTTAAGTATTTTTAAGAAATACTTCTTTCTTGGTGCATTAGTTGCCACCCAAAATTAAGGAAGACTGCCTTATATTAAACGACAAAATTTTCAACAGATATGAATACTTTCGAAATAAGAAAGCCACTCAGAAAAAAAAACATCAAAAAGTATTTTCACCTTCATAGTATAAGTATGCATTGTTGTTAAAAAAATATATAACAAATCCACTGCTCAGCGATTAAGCCGACTCACACAAGAATTTTGCCCTCGTTAACATTGCACCACCCGATGAAATTTGACTCAACAAGCACTAAACTCCATAGATAAATAAATAAAAACTACGTGAATGCTCGTGCGGATTCCACCTTAGAAAACGGGTTGTCTGAGTTTCTCTGACAATGCATAATATCACAAGTACTCTCTTTAGAGATGCGTTTAACCTTGAGGTTCTTGATTCCTGCCAGGATGAATGTTTTTTTTCTCTTCGTTTTTCTTTTGTTGTGGGTTTTTATTTTCGGGTTCTCGGGTGTTTAGGTTTTGAAGCTGGAGATTTTCGTGCATTCGGTGATCATCGGGATATCGTTAAAGGCCTCCCGGAGACCAGACAAGATAAAGAACTCTGTTGATTGCTCTGTCTTTTCATCACTTCTTTTAGGGGATTGGGCTCGGCCGATTGCATTTCTCAGGTAGATCGTTATATATAGTGCTCGGTTTTCCATCGACGTGGAATACGGACCGAGGCTTTTCGATGCTATGTTATCATGGTGTTTTCATGTGTTGTTGGTTTTTTTTTTTATTTATTATTATTTTTATTTATCATACATTATAATTCTTGATGCTAAAAGGAACTTATTCTAAACCTCTCGTCCACACAACCTTCTGTTTGTCTTTGAATGCCTTTATTCCCATAGACAACGTTCAACAAAATTTTGTTTACACTAAACCAACAAAATTTACTCGAAAACCATATAAACTCAGCTGGAATCTTGATTTACATGGCACTTGTTGAACTAATGTTAGGCTTCAATTATGTTGTATAATGTGTTACACAAGGTGTGTTTTGTATTACAACGGGAACCTATGAACTGACTGAAGTGTTCAGTTCGTAC
>CACSLK010017224.1:156074-167242 GCA_902706635.1 Striga hermonthica | reverse complement strand
TCCTCTTTTGATTAAGTTTCCTTATAATAGTATTTATGTAGATATTTCTAGTCTAGCGGCTATGTATGTATTTTTAAAATTATCTTTTCAAGCATTATCGAGCCGAGCTAATCAAGCGAGCTTTAAATGAGTTCGAGCTCGGCTCGTTAAGCACTCGGAATCTAGCCCAACTCCAGCCTTAACGAGCCGAGCCAACTTCGTTTAATTTAAGAACACCAATTTATTGGAAGCTCTTCGTATTATAAATTGCCTCATGGAATTTGGAATTGGGGATAATGAGGAAGGTTGATTTTGTTGGCCCCCATTTGGATGACTTGTGCATGTAAGATTTTTGTAGCCCACTAGTACAAGGAAAACTCAGATTAAGGTCAAGTGAGGTTCCATCTTAAAACTAATTGATAAAAGGAGGAGTAGTCCACTAATCTTATAAGTTGGGTCCAGGGTAAGATTTTTGTTTGTTCTTATACAGGTATACATAAGTTTGATTCTAGTGTAAATCTAACAAAGCCAATTAGATATGAACATATATATGAGTTTGTAGTAGTTGATATTTTATTAATCGCGCTTCTCTTAATTATATTTTGGGTTAAATAAATATATTTAACATTTCTTTAATCCCATTTTACTTTGCAACAACTATATGAATATTTTGTTATCCACATATTGATGAAAGCATAACTAAAAGTGTAATAAATAAAAAGTAAAATCATAAAAAAATATGAAAAAAGAAGAATATAAAGAAAAGTATTAAAAAAAACGTGTGTTAAAAATTGAAAAATGATACATAGCCAACCTTAAAAATTTGGAGCTAGATCCATGAGGTAATTTGATAGAATAATAGTTTATTTTCTTAACTATTTCACCAAGTAATAATTATAATGAATATTGCTCTATTTGAATTTTTTTACTAATACTTTTACTTTTTTCACAATGTTTTATTATTAAAACAAACTTTACTTATTTTTTTTATTCTACAATCAAATTTTACTTTTCTAAAAATCATAAGTATTTTTAAAAAAACATTGAAATCAATGAAGATCTTTAAAAATTATTCAATTATATTTCCTCGAACAAATTGAAATATAGAACAAAACAAGAAAGCAAAACAAATATTTTAAACGTTATCAGTTAGACTTTTTTCTACTTTTTTTTTAATTTTTTTTTCCATCAAGTTGATCAGTCCATGGTGATTAATTCTCCTGACTATGCCCTTTGTTGGGTCTATTTTTCCTGTATAAACAATGTGAGATAACTTACAAGTGATATTATATTCTAATAGTGCAATCGACCACCTTTTGTGGTTCCAAGGCTTGTTGAGTGTACACCATCTTCTGTTTGCACCGTTGTACATATTTTCAAAGATATCGCCATGCATCTTTTACAATATTCTAACTTGATTTTAAGACAATATATATGAGTAGTAGAGATTGTCCACCCAACGTGTCAAATTTGTGAGATAAATAAAAATGCAAGGGTTTAAATAATTTGTCATGAATTTAAAGCCAGCGCCACATTTATTCATTAATGGGACAGTTATCCAAAGCCATATCAATTTCAGACCATAGGCGATATTTAGAATTGCACTACATAATTAATTAATTCTTGGCTTGTGCTAATCTGTTGGCCTCATTTTGTTTACTAGTATAGGCTTTGGCTTCAGCAATAGTTCCGCAGCAGGTACACCCGAAATAGCCACCACCCTTATGGCTGTACCCGTGAGACTCGCTGCAGCAGCCGAATTTACAAATTTGCCCTCCTCCATACACTCCACGGTGGCTGAACCCTCCCGAGTATCCGCCTGCCCCTCCACCGCCCTCAGCCCCACCCTCGGCTCCACCTCCCTCAGCCCCACCGCCAACAGCTCCACCACCTTCAGCCCCACCTCCACCACCTACCCCTCCCTCGGCTCCACCACCAGCTCCACCACCGACAGGTCCACCTCCCTGGCCCCCACCACCACCGGCAGCTCCACCGCCAGCCCCGCCACCAACAGGTCCTCCCTGGGCTCCACCTCCCTCGGCCCCACCGCCAGGTCCACCTCCCTGGCCCCCACCACCACCGGCAGCTCCACCGCCAGGCCCGCCACCAACAGGTCCTCCCTGGGCTCCACCTCCCTCGGCCCCACCACCACCGGCAGCTCCACCGCCAGCCCCGCCACCGACAGGTCCACCTTGGGCTCCACCTCCTTGGGCCCCACCACCACCGGCAGCTCCACCGCTATCAGCCCCCCCACCACCACCGGCGGCTCCTCCACCACCACGACTTGCCCAGGCACCACCAGTGTAAGGAATTGGAAAGGTAGGGTAACCACCAAAAGTGGTGGGATGCTTTATTGATTCATCACCTACAATATATAAGAAAAGAAGGGAAATTTATAAACAACACGAATAGTTCGAGAAGAAAATAATTTAACACGGTACACACAACAACGTAAAATATGTATCATTACCTATATTTTCATTTTGGGCCACTTCATCTGCGAGAACTGAAAGGAGAAGAACAAGAGCAATGAAAACAAAAGCTTTAGACTCCATTTCACTACAAAATTGAGCTAATGCAAAGTGAGTAGAAATGGGGTGGGTTGAGGGACCTTTACTTATAGGGGCCATCGAGTCACCGATTTTACGAGAATTAAAGAGGTTGGTAACCTCTTTTCAGAGAAATAATGGTGGATTGTTGGCTCCTTCTGCTGGTAGGAGCCTGGGGATTGTGCATGCTGGTGAATATTTTTTTGATCAACTTTTCTTTTTTCACAGCAATAATGGTGGATTGTTGGCTTCTTCTGCTGGTAGGAACCTAGGGATTGTGCATGCTGGTGCATGTTAATTTTTATCAACTTTTCTTGTATGTTTAGGTCAGCGGCTGGTGAAGGTAACATAATGTTGATTGTTTCTTAGTGGGAAAAATTAAAGAAGTTTTGACTCAAATCCATTAATGTGTAGGTAGAGAGGGAGCCTCTGCCCTTGTAATTACTACACTATCCATTAAATTTTAAAATTAATTATTTTCGTTAGCAATTTTTTATTGGCAAAATAGTTAACAAATTGCAACATTTACTTTAATTGTGATTGAATTACACATTTTTTCTGGCAAATGTAAGACAAAATTTACTAATTTTTACATTTGAAACATCGACTTAGATTTTTTTTTTTATTTTTTTAAAGAATCTTCCCAAAGGGGTGGGGATTAAGGCAAGATCCCCGACTTGTATATAGTCAAAACTCTAAAATCTAAATGATAGAGATAAATAAAATTCTACACACATCCAGCCAAAAACAGAAAACACAAACAAGAAAAGGAAAAACCACAAAACAAAGAAGGGACGAACTGACTGCAGTGTAGATTGATTTGCATAAGCAGGTGTTGGATCTGCGTCGAGCCCTAGTAGCCCGAAGTCAAGAGGGTGGCGACAGCGGCAGCATCCAGCTCAATCCAAATGTGAGAAGAGATAGAAGCATCAACCTGCAGACTGATCTGAAGCGTCTGAATCTCCGCGTTATATCTCGAGGAGGCCTGAAGAGGGGCATAAAAAGCAAAAATGAGATCTTCGGTGTGATCCCTAATCAAGCTCCTTTCTCCGGCTCCGGTGAGTCAGTCAAAGAATCTATCAGTGTTCAACTTAACTCAAGAGAAGTCGAGTCTTAGCCAAACAATGGCTCTGGGTCGTTGGTGCTAGACAAGCGGCAGTGGAGGCAGCCTAAAACGATGGGGCGACGTGCAACCTATCCAACCTCTAAGCGTGAGTCTGCCCAGAGCTGTAAGGAGGAAGAGATGTCTATCCACCTGCAAAACAATGTGAGTGATAGGTCGAAAAATATGCACGTTTTATATATTTAACAGTGTAATTTTATATACTTAATTTATTCGCACGTTTATATTTTTCGACTTATTTATTATTTAGATGGATTCATATATATTGATATTTTTTATGTTTATTTTCAGTATATTAGAGTATTTTTGTTAATGACGAAATTGGCGAGAAATCAAGTAGCATTTATCGAGGTGCCTAAATTGGGGATCAAGTGAGGCCCAACACATGAAAAAATTCAGAGCCCACGACTTTGGTGGATTCACGTGAATGAATGGACATAAGTTTTGGAGGAAATTGCACCCCTTACAATGAGTTATGATAAATATTACACATAAACACCAATTATAATTTTATTTATAAAATTACTAAACAAGCCTAAAATATTTACACTTATACCTGATCATGAATGATGCTCATTAACCGTTATTAAACAATTATGGAGCAAATTAAATGCAAAATAATTAATTGAAATTAAGCAAAGGAGATCCAATTTCCTTTTCTAATCAAAACAAAGCCCTTAGCTCTTTTATCTCTTTCTGCCGCAAGCGCAATCTATCAGAGAAAAAAAAAAAAAAAAAAACTCTATTCCCCGTCATTCTTCATCATCGCCAGACCCTCTCATCATTCTCCTCCACGTGGTAACCCGTAACGACGCCGGTCAGGTAACATCGAGATCAACAACGTCTCGATCTGCCACCCGGACTTGTTCCTTAACGGCACGTTTTTGTTTACGGCGTTTCCGATCCATTCGACGTGGATCGATCCCGGTCATGCAATTCTTCCAGCAGCCAGGGCGGGTATGGTTCCGTTTTCGCCCCTCCCAACACCGGCTTCATTTCTTCCCCGTCGTGCGATTCTACGGGATTATCAGATTTTGAGTGTTTTTTTTTTTTAAAAAAAAACCACACCCCAATCAGTATATGTTGAGTATATAGACAATATATTATCAGTTTATAGACATTTTACGTCTGAATTATTTACATTTTGGGTATATGTTGTGTGTATATGGAGTATATGTATAGTATATGTTTGGTATATTTAGAATATTTCTTTGTATGAGGAATATAAGTAATATGTAATAATATATTTTTTTTATTGCAACATATACTGAATATATACTAACATAAACGTAATATATCGGTTGCGTGAATTACAGAATTCCACTTGCGCACATATATTGAATATGTACTAACATAAACTAAATATATACCACTTGAGAAACATAAACGCAATATATACCGGCTGCGTGAATTACAGAATTCCAGTTGCCACATATACTGAATATATACTAACATAAATTCAATATATACCACTTGAGAGCTCTATTAAATAACCTGCGTGAATTAAGGGGATAAACGTGAATTAAGGAGATAAGGGTTGAAAGGATATAGTAACTTTAGGCATTAATATAAATAAATAATGTCTTTTAAGTAAAAACATAATTATTTCTATTTGTATGGTAAAATTGCAATTAATTGAAAATCATGCAGCAGGAATAAAAATTTCCCTAAGTTTTGTTGACCAGATAATTTTGATAGGTTGAAAGTCCATCCTGCCTTTGATTTATTTGGGCTAAGGGAAAGGAACCATATAATTGGCTGAGAATTGTTTAATGGTTTAGACTTTAGAGTCTTTGGGGATTTATTTACGGAAAAAAAAAAAAAGGAGAGCGGCGGGGAGTATTTCCGCGAGAGCAAAAAAGAGAGAAGGAAAAGAAAACGCTACGCGGAGGGAAAGAGAGAACAACTAGAAGGCTATATACACGTGGAGAGGGAGTCGCATTCGCACACGAGAGAGATAAATAATTTTTCTCTTTTATCTATATTTATTTTTATTAGTATGTTAGGTGAATATTTTTATCCAATTTACGGGATAGTGAACCATAACTTAATTTGAACCATAACTTAATTTGACTAGGAATTGAAGAATCTTTATTTATCGTTAGTTAATATAGACGCTGTATTTATTTTGTTGATGAGTTGATTCATATTATCCGTATTTAATGTTTATGAATTATGGGTGTTTGATTTAGTTTAACCAACTACATTGATTGTTCATAGTTTAATGGTTAGATTCGGGACTTTAATCCGTAATTGTCTCGTTTCATTAGTACTAAACTAAGGGTTGTGCATCTCTAGGGTAGCATGAACATAAATTATACGGTCCGAGCCTTTGTGTCCGTTACTTAGTCTGATCTATTTTCCTAGGAATTAATGCTGCTAGTGTATTAAATCTAGCGAGTTTATTGTAGGTTGTCCACTGGTTATTTTTAGTTGAAGAACCTATTTCGATTAAATAATCGGTAAAGAAAAAATTCGGTTAACAGAGCTTGTTGTTAGCTAGTTGGTAATTCATTATCAATTTAAAGAAAACGTCGAAATTGATTAACGGTAAATTTAGATTGAGTGATAATTGACCTAAAAACTGGGCTTTTCTCACTTTATTTGCCTTTTTTTTTTATATTTTATTTTCTTTTATTTTATTTCTAGTTTATAAATTCAATTCCTCCCTTTTACTGTTTTCATAGTTTCAATTCGATTAATACGAAAATTGTCACAAATCAGTTCATACTCCTCGTGGGATCGACATTTACTCGCCGCTTTTACTAGTTAGTAGATGTTTGTTGAGGATAATTTATAAATTGAAATTTGTCGCGTCTCGACGCGCGGTCAAATTTTGGCGCCGTTACCGGGGAGTGGCGCAATTGAGTTGTGATTATTTAGTATTAATTGAATTAGTAATTAGATTAGATTTTATTTTATTTTATTTACTCTTTTAATTCCCCTTTATTTTATTTTTCTTTTGTAGGTGGTATTTGTTCGATATAAATGCTTATTGGAGCCCGGATTATTCTTACGCTTATAATTCATATTATAAAATGAGAAGGAGGGAAATAAGAGACCAACATCGTGAGGGTAGGATGTCTGCTATGATCCAAGGAGCCATTGAGAGTGTTCGTCAAGTTTTAAGGAGACCATGTCGTCTATGTCATACCACACGACGTCACCGATGATTGTCTGTTTTTGTTCGAGAGGTATGCATGTAGAGCTACCGAGAGAGATTGGTATTGATAAGACGATTGGGCGTACTCGAATTTCAATAGGGACCATTACGGTGAGGAAAATTGTGGAAATTCGTTCTATGAAAATCCACAATATTCTCGATAGTATGAGCGTACTTATGAGCACGAAAAATCTCAATTACAATATGGAGGCTCACATTATTTTTCAGAATCTTCGCTTAAAGAAGAGGCTAGTCCATCAGTGGTGAAGTTATTTGAAGAGTGTCAAAGTTATTTGATGGCTAGTAGCAAAAGAATTGATGATGTATTGAGCGAATTGGATGCCCGGGCCAAGAGTCGGCTATTATCTCAAGCTGAACCGAGCTAAAATGATGTTGGAGACCTTGTGCAAATTAAGAGTCGGCTACTATCTCAAGCCGAACCGAGCCAAAGTGATGTTGGAGACCTTGGGCTGAGCAACAATATGGAGTATGAGATGCTGAGAAATCATGTTTCAGAGCCGAATGATGATCCGAGCGACGAAGAGAATGAAGCAGAAGGCGAGACAGAGCAAGTTTTCGCTATTATTGCCCCCGCTGATAACAATCTGGCAGCATGTTTTACTGTTGCCGGTGCCCCCGATAACAACCCGCCTGAAAGTGAAAATGACATAAGAGCTCCATTAATTGCCCCAAGCAAGACTGGAAATCAATCTCTTCTATTCGAGATCGAACAACCAGCTGTTGAGCATGTCGAGAATCAAAAGCCTTTACATCCTTGAGGTGGTTGAGATTTTCTCCCTTATCCATGTTCCCGGGCTCCCAACTAAGTCCTTGAATTTTCAGAACCCCTTGGAGGTCTCGTACAATCATCGACCTGATTATAAAAGATTTAAAACTTTTTGTTATTTGGTTTACCTTTATTGAGACTCTTTAACAAATATAAATTAAAGCCTAGGTCCATTGCAGGAACTTTTATAGGTTTCAGTAATGCTCATAAGGGATAAAGTGTTGTTGCCTTCAGGAAAAATTATTGTTTTAAGGACATTTCTTTTTAATGAAAATGTGTACCCTTTTGCCAAGGAAACTATTGTCAAGTCCCATAGTCCTGATGATTTTCAACCTCATAAAATAAATTTACCTCCAGTTATTTAAAACCAAACACCTCCTTTCACCAGAAACCACATATCACCAAACAGTTCTCAAGAAGATTTTAACTCTCTAAACTATTCCCCCACAAAACACACTCTTACAAAACCAAAGGTCCATAGAGACTCAATCCACCCGTATTACCATTCCTCTAGTTGTAGATTCGCCTTTTGAGCTGAATAATTCTCCAGAACATGTAACTTCTGCATTAAGGTCTTCTAGAGTATCAAATCAACATCATATGATTACAAGAGACAGCACTGGATTTACATGCCTAAATCCTTGACTGTCAGTATTAAAGAAAGAGAACCAACCACTCTTGATAAAGCATTATAGTCAACACATTGGAGCAATTTTATGGTAGTTACATTGCACGCGTTGACTGCCAATGATACCTGAAATCTTATAGATGCACATGTCAACAGAAATATTGTTAGATGTAGATGTTCTCAACTTCAAATTGAAAAGAAACTTTGATGTTCTCAATTTCTAGATATAAAACAAGACTAGTGGCACAAGGATACTGACAAGCTTCTGGTTTTAATTTCAAAGAGACTTTCAGTCCAGTTGTTAAGCATTCAACCATAAGGATCATCATTACAATTGTTGTACACTTTTTTTGACCTGTGAGACAACTAGACATCAATAATGCTTTCTTGAATGGTAAGCTTTCTGAGGAAATATACATGATGCAACCACCAAATTTTCAACAAAAGACACAAGATGAGAAGGTATGCAGGCTGAAGAAAGCAATTTATGGTTTAAAACAAGCTTCAAGAGCTTGGTTCTTCAAGGTGAAGGCTACTTTAAACGTTATAGGGTTTCATTATTCTCAGGCAGACAACTCCTTGTTATATAAGAGAACTGATGGAGACGAGATCACCCTCGCGATCATCGATAAATATGATTGGATGTCGTTGCTTTTTTAATTACTTTATTGCCTTTTCCCTTATTATTATTAGATTCCTTATTTATGTTATTTAGAATTAGGAAAATAATTATGTGGTTTTATCTTGTTTAGTAAGTTAGGTTTGTGGGGAGTCTACGATATATATATCTGTACTCTCTTCAGTAGGAGACGATGAATAATTTTAAAATTAATCTGATATTGTGAGTTCTTTCACGAGAGAGTATCGTATCTTTCCCCTTTCTCATATCACGTTCTACATCAGTTGGTATCAGCAGACCAACCGACGATCCACGATGCCGCCAAAGAAGGACAAAATCGTGATAGATAACTCAGTTGATGAACGATTTCAGAGAATTGATGAGCGATTCAACTGTTTTGATAAACGATTTGTGGATCTTTCGACGGGCTTCGAGGAACTCCAACTGACGATGCGCACCATGATGGACGAGATGCGTCGAAACCGCGATGTGGCTGACCGGGGCGCTCGCGTGGGACAGCGTGGATGTCATGGATATGACGGGGCGCCCCGCCGACGATCACCACCACCACCGCCGACCGGAGACGACTCAGATGAGACCATGACGGCAGAGAATCCGTTCACTGAAGGGCTCCGTGCGCGGGCCAAGGATGATGGCGAAGTTCGGTTCCCTGCTCATGGAGACCCGATCGATAGGCTAGGGTTTGTTGACCGCAGAGATCGGTTGGACCGCGACGGCGCTGCGAGGCACCGCGCGAGGGGCCCATGGCGAGCAGACGCTGAGGTGGAGGATTTGTTCCGTCGTGAAGCTCTTCTTCCCGAGGATGACGTGTGGAAGGAGGACGGCGTGCGACGCAGGGGACGCAGACCGTTCTTTGATGAAGACATGGAGGAGGGTCCGTGGCGGCAGCGGCGTGCGGGGTTCGGTCGTGCAGGAGCTGGACATGGTCGGCCCCGCCGTGATGTTGGTGGCGAGTGGGAAGACGCCGGCCAGGAGCTATACCGACGTGATTTTCGCCGCCCGAGTGACGACCACGGTGACCCGCGTTGGGAATTGAGATTTCGGGTTGAGATTCCAGAGTTTTCGAGAGGAGCAGATGCAGCGGAGTTCCTCGACTGGTGGGCTGCAGTTGAGTCTGTCCTTAATTTTAAGGAGGTCCCAGATGAAAGGCGTGTCGCGTTTGTCGCCACGCATTTCCGTGGACGAGTGGCGGCTTGGTGGATGCAACTCACGAGCTTGCCACATCGCCAGGGGAAGCCAGAAATCTCTACTTGGATGCAGTTTCGTAAGTACGTAGAACGTGAATTTATGCCTTATAATTATGATCATATGGTTTATCAGCAGTTACATACTTTGCGGCAAGGACAGCGTTCGGTTCACGAGTATGAAGACTTTTATCGCCTCCTAACTCGTGTGGAGGTACGTGAGACAAGGGCCAGTTGATTGTTCAATATTAGGGTGGTTTAAGTATTGCTATCCAAGATGTGCTTAATCTTGTTTTCCAAGAGTTAGTCTCGGATGCACATCAACAAGCTCTCGTTGTTGAGAAACAGTTGGCTCGGACGACGGGTCCTTCCATTGCGTCTTCCTCACGGGCGGATTTCTCTATGGGTGCGGGTGTGCAACCCGGTCGTGGGCCATCTGCGACGGGCGTGTACTCGGGATCGACACCGGCAATAGGGCGCGGCTATGCGGCCAGTGAAGGGCAGTCGGCAGCCGCGGGTGTGCAGCGGACTGGTGTCAGGATTCGATGCTTCGGGTGTGGCGAGCTCAGGCATCGACAGGCGGCTTGTCCAAAAGGGACAGGGTCGCGTGCTTTGTTCGCCGAGGAAACAGTAGAATATTCGGCAGCTGCAGTATATGATGGTCCTCCTATTTTTTACAAGGAGCCGGAGATTCCTGAGATGCATGTCTTCGGAGACGTGGGACAAGCACTTGTTCTTCGTCGCTCTCTTTTGTCCCCACCCATCCATTCCCCTAATCAGGGCCTACGTAGGCAGCTTTTTGAATTTATGTACACTGTGGGCGACCGGGTATGCCGTTTTGTTATTGATTCCGGGTCATGCGAGAACGTGATATCTGACGAGGCCGTGGCGAAGCTTGGATTGTCGACAGAGCACCATCCGGATCCTTATGCTCTCGCCTGGATTCGGCGTGACAACGTTGTCCCTGTCAACAGACGTGTGTTGGTGTCTTTCTCGATTGGTTCGGCATATAGGGATGAGGTGTGGTGCGATGTTGTTTGTTGTGTTTTTGCCCTTATTTTATTGAGTTTTATGTGTTTTATTTTGTGGTTTTTAGGTCCGTTTTAGGCTCGACC
>CACSLK010017224.1:136923-150915 GCA_902706635.1 Striga hermonthica | reverse complement strand
AAAAAAAAAAAAATGGCGAAACCCATACAATCAGATTTCAGTACAAAAATAAAAAATTTACACTTGGGTCGCTTGGAATTCCTTCTGGCAGCGGTTGAATCGGCCGATCCAAGAACTCCGGTGACGGACGACGCTGCATTTGAGTTCATCGTTCTCTTTTTTTTTTTTTCTCGAATTACTGAAACTTTGCCAAAAAAATGTAATGGTGCTAAGCAGACGAAAACATTTATAGATTTGGGGAACGAAGAGAACTAATGGAATAAACGGAAAAATCGTGAGATAATGAAACTCCAATTACGTAGTTGCAGGGGTTTTGGTGTGAAAAAGATGGCGGGTCTCTCTCATCTCACGACTCCGTATCAGCTGAAGTCAAAGAGTCACTGATGAGTGATAAGGCCTTGTTTGGCGTGAACACACGATAATCGATTGAATTGGCTGATAGGGACAATTTTGCGAGTGATAGATATGTTGAAAAATATGGAATCATTTCGTCGGGGTTTGTAATCGTTAAATCATGTATCATCTTGAATAGTTGATCTAACGGTTACGAATTCCGACGAAATAATTTTTTAATGAGACTGTAGCATCTCTCCAAATAAATAATTGTGTTGTATGTATAAGTAACTAATATTACAATCGTGTATTTCATGAAGCTCTTTCATTGAATTTTTCTTCAAAATAACTTGTTCGTATCCAAAAAAATAAAATAAAATAAAGGACGTGATTTTTTCTTTTCAAAAATTTTTATCTGACCAAAATGCCGCGTCCATCGTGAGGGAGGCCATATTGGATGGGGGTGCCTACGGTGCTATTTTACACAGCACCTGCTGTGTTTGATCCCCCACCATTGAATCAAACACAACAGATGTTGTGTAAAACAGCACCGTAGGTACCCCCAACTCGGCCATATTCTTGGGCGGGTTTCTTGGGCCCAATTGCGGTGGCAGTGGGGCCCGCCAAGGGGAATGGGTTTTTCCCGTGAGTTTTTGTGGTGACGATATTGGTGTGTGGGTTGTTTGTAAACTTGAATGAAAAAAATAAAAATAAAAAATGATGGTGTCAACAGTTTGAGGGTTAAGGGCAACTGAAATCTAAAATAAAGTGAGTGAATAACAGTTTTGCTATGAAGTCAACTTTCTATATACAACAAGTAAACTTACTAAATTTTCTGATTACTTAATAACATTAATTATCATACATCAGAGCTGAAATGCTGACACAACTGTATTTTAAAGTCTTGAACTTTTGGTGACTCCAGCTAAAAGAATAGTAGCAAGTTGGATTTGTTCATTTATTAAAGGAGAAGAAAGGCTATGCAATCCAACCATAAAAGGGTTAGGGAAATACAAAAACAGGCACTAGTGAATGAGAAACTGTTCAAAAAAAAAAAAAAAAAACCATCTTGGTGATTGATTGATCTTCATGATTGAAAGTACAAAGGCTCGTTCGATGCGGAACATATTAAGCAAGAACTCATCGACCCACTTTACTTGTATTGCTGGGAAACCTCCATTACTAGCTTATCCATGAATTGGCATTTCTTGTCAAAACCCCAACCCGGGTTGCTCTGCATGAGTAAAATCGATCAAATTAAAAATAAAAATAAAAATAGTAATAATAATAATAGTTGCAAGATACTGAAGAACTCTGGTAACAATTGGGAAATTTATAACCTAACATAGTTACCGAAAAGTGGCATTTAGAAGAAACAAAAAGAAACTCGCCAGTTATCAAAACCACCGAAAAATGGGAGGTTGTGGAAGAAATGTTCAAAGTACAACTTACTAGTTACAAAGCCTAAGTAATAAGGAGCCACTTACGTTATAAGTGATTCCTGTTTATAAAAGTCGGGTTTCACACAATTGCTTAGGACAATATGTTTTAACATCTTATGATTACTTAGAATGGAGGGAGCTTAAAGGTTTCAAAATATACCATAAGATAGCTCACTCAAAATTACTAAAAATGAAACACCAAGCGTGCATTAATTTTTTCCAGTGGGTTTCCACACTAGGGCATCCCACCAAATCTATCTCCCCTTCAATATCCTGATCGACATACTCCAGTTTCAACAAGATTGTAGCGAACAAACCAAAAAAATTTCTTAAAATAACACATGAAAACGGAAAGGCGCCAGTACCATAAAATCAAAATCTAACAAGGTCTGAAAGCAGAATTTTTCTTTTTCTCTTTTTCATTCTTCCCATTTTTTTCATTTTCTTTCAGCTTATTGTAGATGTTAAACAAATTTTGGACCAAATGCCTACTAAATACCATTATATTGAGATTCACTGTAGACCAATTTTCTCCCAAGTCAATAAAGCCAGTGAAAGGCCCAAGCAGAGTTGGAACAGCTTATCAAATTTCATGTACTTCCACAATAATACGCCAGCAGTCACAAGCAAATGACCAACATATAAGCAAATAATGACAGTTTTACGGCATGATAAAAAAATCTGAGCACCTGCAGAGAGAGAACGGCACGATCAGTAAAACGCTTCACCGAAGCAGGAGCACTAGCTGGGAGAGTTTTGGCCACGCTTTCTAGTTCCTCTTGTTGTTGTTTTGCAGTTACTCTATCTGGGCCACTGTAATAATCTACAATCTTTTTCATAAGAGGGACTGTCTTCATTGTTGCTTCAATTATTTCCTGGGAAGCAATAAGTCAGACAGACTAGTTCAGTTAATCAAAAGGAAACCAGAGAGTTCAAGACCATATTTTAATGAATAAAAGATCACAAAAAACCACATAAGAATACGAAACGCAACAGAGAAACTCGCTTACTCAAACAAATGAACATCCGAGTTTGTAAATTTATAAATGGAACACCGTGGAATACTTTCGGTGTTCAGATCATAAAAGTAGAATTGAATTACACGAGAGAATTCTCAGTGACCATCAATAAAAATTGGAAAACGTGTACGACAAGGAAATCTCCGCACACTTCATGCATTTTTTATGAGCATTCAAGAACACTAGACCAACTGCCAAACTGTTTTGTACTGGATTCGACGATAAAGGTAGTATGTCAATCATTAAAACAGAAAATAAAAAAAATGCAAACACTCATCATCAGCATCCTTAAACTTGCCACTGGAAAATTGAAGATAAATTAACTAAGCATTGTTTGAACAGTAAATCAACACAATGAAATCAGGCCAATCAGCAACCACAAACTAGCCAGAGGAAGATTAAAAATGAGCTAATTGTGGAAACTCACACAGCTTCATTCCACTTTATATATATAAAGGCTTCTACTTCTTCTATATATACAATTTAACCTTCTTATAGCAACCAATACAGCCATTCTTACTTTTTAGGCTGAAATTTCTAGAAGCAGAAGTAACAAGAGTGAAATATGCACAACTTGGCTATAAAACCACCAAGAAAGGGGGAACTAAAATTTTCGGCGAGTGCTAATAAGAAACATCTTCAAGTAACTGAGCACCAAGTGTGACCCATGCTAATGAATTGCACTAAACAATAAACTGCATTCCTATAAAGCAAATCGCAATACTGATGAAATAATAATAACAATAATAAAAAGAAAAAAAATAGAGGTGCTGCTTCACCTCCCACTCTTCTTGACTTTGAATCCCTTCATATGCCATGAGGAACGGCTTCATCTTCTCAAGCGCATCACGTAGTGGAATCGGAGGCTTCTCGTCGATATCAGGGTTTGTACCGAATTCTTCCATTAAATACTCTGGTTCACATTCAATCTGCAAACCAAAACAAAAAACAAACAAAATCACAAAAGGTCTGCTCATCACATATACCCAGCCCAACAAATACAAACTGCATAAACCAAATACCAGCATGTTAGTGTGATAAGCATCGACGAGATCATCGTCCTCCGGTGATGGCAAAACCCTGCACGACATCTCGTCGAGTCCATCTGCTATTTCATTCATAATCTCCGGCCCAAACTTCTGAATCAACTTTTTCTCATCCTCAGGATCACCAAAATACTGCCCGGTAGACCCATCATCAGCTTCGTCGAACCTATCTTCATCACTTTCTCTCTCGTCACTATACCTACCTCTCCCTCTATCTCTCCCTCTCCCTCTTCCAGTGCCATCACGTTCACCTCTGCCAACTCTCCTGGATTCCCCAGTTTCACCCCTCGATAAGATCTCCTTTGCTCTTTTCACCTTCTCCTCCTGGCTCAATTTCTCACCTGGAAAGCTCTTGTCAGATGCGACCGCACGTGATTTGGGCCCTGGACGGTACCGGACGTGCCGGTTCTCAATTTCAGGCTTTTCCGGCAGGTCTGCCGGCGGAGAAAGGGGTTTTCCACGGCCGGCGCCGGACAGGATATTCATCGCGTCTCTCGGTAGTGTGTTCTGGGGCGTGGGCTGGGCTCCAGATTCGGAAAGATCGGGTTTTCCCTTTTCATCTTGTACGAACAAGAGAGGGTTTCTGGCATTAGGTCGTGGTGGATTCGACGGGGATAGCGATTCTCGAGGCGGCTGAGGCGGCGGTTGGGTGGGGTTTGAGGGGATGAAACCGCGGCCGCGGCCGAGGGGTGGGGGAGCTCTGGAGTCGTTGTTAAGGAGGGAAGAGAGTGGGGGGAGGACGGGGGAGGACGGGAAGGGCTGACCTCTGCCGCGGCCGTGGCCTTGCGGCGGCGGCGGAGGCGGAGAAGGAGATGGATTGACGCGATTGAGATCCTCGGGTTTGCTGCCGACAGTGAACTGAAACGGCGAGGCGTGGCCTCTTCCTCTCCCTCCGCCACCGTTGGAGGATGAGGTGGAGAATGCGGCGGACAAGGAGGTAGCAGTGGTGGTGGCGCGGTAAGGGATTTTAGCTAAGCTGCTTCTCATTTTTGAGGGTTTGAGCATTTAACGGAAATGTGTTGATACTTGTGATTTTATAATCTTATTTATCACTTTCTTAGAAGTGTTAATAGCTATAAATGTTGTTATCACATAAATTTGACAAATGTCAATTATTTGGATGAATTGTACACGTAAGATATTTGTTAAGTTCACAATTGTAAATCTAAAAAATTATCTACAATACACAATGTGATCAAATATAATATTGTCTACTTGGCAAAAATAAAAAATACAAATAAAAACAAAAAAATTGAATAATTAGATATTTTGAAAATGATAATAATATTTTTTTCTCATCTCTCAATTGGTTGATTAGAATGTGAGAGCGAAGTATTAACTCGATAGGGAGTCGGGTCCGGAGAACACTCAAGCTCGGACCGGACCGAACCTTCCGAGATCGGTGGCTTCGGTCTTGCGGAAGGTTCTTCCCGGTTACGACGTTGGTTCACTTGATTCGGTCCGGTCCGAGCTTGAGTGTTCTCCGGTACCTGAAAGCGTGTCGGAATTTCTCCGGCGCAAGCCCTTCGACGCCCAAGCTAGGATCTCAGATTTAGAGAGAATTATGTGCAAAAAATGTTGTAGTAGGATATTAAATGAAGTCTTACCTTTTGGTTGCGTAACTTATCCTTTATATAGCGACTAGATTTACGGTCTTGTTATCGGGACCGTAAATCTCCGAGTGACTTGACACCTATAGACCGGTCGACTCCCGGTTGAGGGTCGAGCCCTTTCGGCCATGGGTGTTAAGTTCGAGCTTCTTGGTCGAGGCCTTCCGTTCGTGGGTCGAGCCCTTCCAACCGAGGGTGTTAGGGTCGAGGGTGTAAGGGAGAGGGTGTTAGGGTCGAGAGTCACTACAAGAATAATCATTTTTAATGACGATAATTTTTGTCGCTATGTCGTCAGAAAAAATACCGTGGCTAATAATGTCCTAATATTGTCGCTATATGTTCGAATGTTGGCACAATAATACCTCTTATTGTGACGGTATTTTTTGTGACGACATAGCGACAAAAATTATCGTCACTAAAGCTGATTATTCTTGTAGTGAGTGTTAGGGCGAAGGTGTTAGGGGCGAGGATGTTAGGGTCGAGAGTGTTGGGGTCAAGGGTGTTAGGGGCGAGGGTGTTAGGGTCGAGGGTGTAAGGGAGAGGGTGTTAGGGGCGAGGGTGTTAGGGTCGAGAGTGTTAGGGCGAGGGTGTTAGGGGCAAGGGTGTTAGGGTCGAGGGTGTTGGGGTCGAGGGTGTTAGGGTCGAGAGTGTTAGGGCGAGGGTGTAAGGGTCGAGGGTCGATCGAGTCGCGTTAGGCCGAATCGGTTCTATTATCCCTATCACCCGGGATCAAGGTTTAAAAACTAGGGGAAATTACATACTATAGTCTATATAATAGTTATTTACATATATAACACCTGCACAAACTTTTATCATATAAGGATTTAGTGGACATATTTTTCGGTTTTGTTATGAAACCAACCTTCTATATACAACAAGTAAACATATCATATTATATATATATAACACCTGCACAAACTTTTATCATATAAGGATTTAGTGGACATATTTTTCGGTTTTGTTATGAAACCAACTTTCTATATCCAACAAATAAACTTACCATATTAATAAAATTATATTAGTATTATTTAAGTAATTATAGAATATGATAGGTTTACTTGTTGTATATAGAAGGTTGGCTCCTCTATGGAGTCACCTGGTGGTCCCAAACTGTTTTTCACTAGTACAAGATGTCTTATCTCTCCGCATAATATGTTTTGGTCCCCAATTAAAAATCATAGGGCTACACGTCGGTCAAAACCGAACCAAACCGACCGAATTTTCGGTTCGTCCAATATTAAAACCAAAAACCGAACTGAACACTACGGTTCGGTTCGGTTTTAAACTGAAATTTTATCGGTTTTTCGATTCGGTTGTCGGTTATCCGATAAAATGGAGAAATGAAAAAAAAAAAATTACATCAAAATTGGTTTAGCATGTCGCAATAATTTGGAAACCCATAAAGCCACAACCATTCAGCTCAAATCATAGACATAAAAATTAACCTAAAAAACAACATGAGCTCAAATTGGGTGGGTGCAGCCCCTACAACGAATCACGACTCACAGGCCCAAAGAAGAATGAGAGATTCAAAGCCAGAAAAGAAAATTACAAGCGTCGCGACGGCCTACCGGGTGGCGTGTATGCGGGACCAGGAACGACCCACTAGCGAGGCGATTTGGGATTTCAAAATTCCGGCAATTTGAGATTTCAGACTTCAAAGCGCCGACACCGAGCGACCAGAGATGGAGCGGGTGATTTTGTGCGGTGCGGTGGACGGGCGAAGAAGATGCAGTGCTAGGTAGGGTGTTTTTCGTGGAGGATGAGACGATGAGCGACGGGAGTGAGTCTGTGAGATTCTGTTTTTGTGATAGATCGGAATTGGATAATGGATATCATATTTGATGGAATTGGAGTAATAAATTGGGCCTGCTTGTTTGTGGAGTAATAAATTGGGCCTGCCCTGTTAATACCAATCAATAATGTAATATATACTGGGCCATATTTAACTTATATAATATCAGTTTTCGGTTCGGTTCGGTGAACCGACAGATTGTGACCAAACTGAACCGAAAATCGAAATATTAATAAACTTAAAACCGATAACTGAACTAATTTGTCAGTTTCGATCGGTTATCCAAAATCTGTGCAGCTCTAAAAAATAATGCATTTAATTAGTTCGATATGGACGCAATAAAAACGAGATTTCAAAAAAAAAAAAGAAAGAAAGCAAAAATCTTACAAAATAAGATACCTACAATTCCGGGTTCTACGAATTTAAAAATTCAAATGGATTTTTAGTTTATCGCCGTCTTGCAGTCTCTTGTAGCACAAATTATTATTTTTACCGAGTACCGAATCAAAAAATTCGTTCCTCGGGTCGATCTCATGAGGAAGGCGGTTTGGAATTCAGTTTTGGTATCAATCACACATAAAAAGAAAATAAATCCTAAACATACTAATCAAATAGGGGATAGAGTAATTACCAACTAAGAAATATCATAAAAATAATAATCTACCTAAGAAATAAGAACGAAACAATGAAAAAGAAGCTAGAGAGTCGGGGATAATTAATTCAAGTTCTTGCAAAACCGGGCAATCAATTGTTCGGTTCGAGATTGACACTCTCGCTTAGACATCTAGCGGTTCACTCCCAATAACTCTTCGTAACAGGGGATGGAACATAGACGTACAAGCTCGAGCATACAATACAGGCCAACTATCACAATCCCAATAACTTTTCGTAACAAGGGACGGGTCATCGACTCGCACGTATTTCAACCAAAAACCTATAGACTATTCAATTACGAAATCATCTACCTCATGTGAGCCTATTTCTACGACTTCTCCCCTTTCAGTTCTGAAAGCCGCTAAGTCAATTAGAAGGTGATTAATCAACTAATCATATAGAATTGACAAACCCTAACTCGACAAATTAACATCCAACTGTCACCAATAGCAAGATCGAAATGTCACTTTTTGATTATATCAATCTATCGAATACAAATTCATCAATTCCTCATAAAAACAACGCACATAAGAACGAACAATTTAAGCCCGGGAGATACACGTTAAACATGAACAATCATCCCCTATCCCTAGCAATCAGAATTAGCTAAGCAATATCAATTCAACACAATTCATCATCTCTTTCAATTCAACCATTATCCATGAGTTAAACATAAAGAGAATAACTTACAATAAATCGCAATTCCAATGTTGAATTTGAATTACAAGCTTAATCCAAGAGTAATGGTGCAATCCAAGATGAATAATCAAAGTTTCTAGAGAGAAAAAGGGTGAAAATCGAGTTTGAAGTTAAAAATTAGGTATGGGAACGAGTCCCAATGTAAAGTACTCGAAAAAAATGAACAAAACCTAGCTTTTAAAAATCAGGTCGCGATCTCCGCGGCCGCAGGAAGCTCCGCGGCCGCGACTTTCAGCTGCAGTAGTAATCCCGCGGCCGCGGGATTCTTCCGCTGCCCGCGGTGAACAAAATTTGGCTGCTGCGCGCGGCTTTACGATTTTTGTTCGTTCGGGTTCGTTTTAACTCGGAATTGAGTTCCGTTTTTTTCTACGCGTCGGTAATGAACCCCTCTATCTAACTATGCAAACCCATCAAATATTTTCTTGAAAACCTGTCCTCTCGGAGCTTCTTACCTGCACACCAAAAACGAAAACAAAACCAAAAAACACCGGAAAGCAAACGGAACACACCAAGACACTCAAAATAACGCAAAACACGCAATAAATGACAAAACGGACTAAAAACTAACTAGAAGACCTAACATAGGGGAAAAAGAAAGACAAAATGACAACGAAAAATGCAACAAAAATGGGACAAACAACTCCCCCACACTTAAACCTTTGTTCGTCCCGAACAAAAAGAAAAGAAAACAAGACACGAGCATTGATATGGTTTCAAATAAGAAGAGTCTCAAAATACCCAATTCAATTGAGTCGAATTCCAACGAACGTATGACCATATGCCTCAAATATCAACTTGACCTTGAAATGACAAACTCTCAAAACATAGATCATCTCATATATGCCTCACTCATTTTCTTACATGAATATATGAGAGGTACGCTAAAAAATTGGTCAATATTCAAGTTTCAACATATGCTTGCCAATCGCTTAAATTACTCGAAGACAATCAAAGCTCAAAATATGCGAATCAAGAGGACTTCAAGGGTTGTAATGCGGGTTTAAGGAAGGATATATATGCCAGAAAAGAAGCTCAAATAAACAACAAAATTCTCGAGCAAATAAATTGCTCGAGTTCTCCGCTACCAAACTGGAATGAACAATATAGCACATCACCATCCACCAAACAACTCCACAAACAACACCTCACTGTTCTATCATCGAATTGCAAAATTACTTGACCAAATTTTATTTTTTTTATTCTCTTTTATTTTCACTTTATTTTTTTATTTTAGGAGTAACTTTTTCCGAACAAGATCGAACTAAAAGGACAACATTCTGTAAGTGCGAACATTGGAGGTCATCCAAGTGTCCTACAGTAGTTTCCAAATGCTCATTACTCGCCAACATGAATCGACTAGTAAGAGGAGCAGAATCCATTCAATTCGTCCTGTGAGCTCTCATGTTTTTTTATTCTTTTTTTTTTTCAACAGGTCAAGCAAATGAAATACAACTCAAATTTCCACCATATTCAAAAATGCCACCAATCCCCCAATCATCACACAAATCAGTCAATAGGTTGACAAAAAAAGGTTTTAAGCTCAAAGGGCTACTAGTGGATTAAATTTTAGGACCAAAGAATAAGGCAGAAAGAGAGCTAATCAACAAAGCGCCTCAATCACTTTCGCAATTTTAAACTCTAATCAATCCCTTTCAAACAAACTCAAGGCAAGTTCTAATCATGCAAGAATACGACCAATATCTCACAAGAAGAAAAAGTAAGGCTCAAAATCTCACAAGGCAAATAGATGTCACTCAAGGAAATCAAGCAAATACTGAGGCAATGATACACATCCTTCATCACAACTTCCCAATCTCATCAAACATTCATCAACAACTCATATAATTCACCAGTATCACATGCTCAACAACACAAAAACCTAAAGCTAGACCGGTCCACCACGTAAGCATGCAAAATCCAATAGACTCCCCCACACTTTAAATGAGGCAATGACCTCATTGCTTCAACACAAAACAGGAAGTCACATAAAAGGACCCAGCAATCTCATATAATGAACCAATCCCGCCAACTACCAATAGAACAAAAAAGAAAAGGGAAAAGAATAGCTCAAGAAAGATAAAAAAAAAAAGAAAGGGAAAAGGGTGTGCAAACCGAAGTGCCTCGAGGAGGATAAGCATCCATGTACAAGCCGCTCGCCTATGCTCATCCCAGAAACTCGATATTTTCTTGCTCGAGCTCGCAATCAGTACCTGCCAAGATAGACACAAAAGAACTCCAAACTCCAATTATTAAAAAGATAAAATAAAAGGAACAATGAAAAATATCCTACGAAAGCAGTAAAGTCCTTGGGTTGCCTCCCAAGAAGCGCTTGTTTAACGTCATTAGCTTGATGAAACCTGAGGGGAACTCAACCGGGATCTAGAAAGAGGTGACGGTCGTGCCACACCTTCGTATTCTCGAGAAGTGGTAGCCCGGGCAGTGTGGCAAGAAGGCAGGCACTGTGGACGCGAGTGGCTATATTCTGGGTGCAATTTGTCTGATCACGAGCATTCCCCAATGTTTGGAACAGAACCTTCCTTAGCCGAGATCTCTCGTCAACCTCGACAACCAACGATACGTTAATGGAGCAATCCAAGTAAAGTACTATCCCCTTCGTAAAGCAGTGCGATGGACTTGGAGGTGGTGCTCCAACTCGAATGTGGGAAGAGGGACTTGTGAATTGTCCTCCTCCTCTAATGAATCATACTGGACTCGTAGGGGCATGTCATCCTCTTCGGCCTCGCACATTCGCTGCAGAATCTGAGCCTGAGGGTCAAGCATGGAGTGCGGGTCATCGGCTTGTGCCTTAGTAGAATCGAGACGTGTAGTGAGGCTCTCCATTCGTGCACTCAGCTGAGAACACCCGAGCTCAATCTGTTCATCTCGGGTTGCTTGAGCCGCCATGCGAGCAAGAATGAGGTCTAGTTTCGCATCGTACGCCAATGTTATCTCTCGGAGTTCACCCTCGCGAGTAGATATGTGTTCCATTGTGAACTCATGAGAAGGATTGTCAACTCGATCCTCTATGGCATGTACGCGCTCCATTAAGCTCTCAACTTGAAACTCCAGATCTCTTTTACGGGCAGCCTGGGATGCCAAAGTATCGAGAATCTGATCAAGCTTTACATTGTAAGCTGCCTCTTCTTCTTTGGATTCTATAAAAGCCAGGATCTGGTCGAGCTTCGCATGGTAGGCGGCCTCTCTTTCTCGAGCTGCTTGGGAATCTATGAACTCAATAATTCGGTCGAGCTTCTCATTGAACTTAAGGGCCTCATAATTTTGCTCGACCGAAAGATGGTTCCAGCACTGCTCGGAAGAATAAGGGTACGATTGAGAGTGGTACCCGGGGAAATAGACTGGCTCGTTGTTCCAAGAGGGGTCGTGCAGGCAGAAGTACCCGTGATTGAAATTCATTGTACCTGCAAACCAGAACAAAACAACCACGCGTAGCCAAGAAAAAAAAAAAGGAGGAGAAAAGAAGATAAAAACTAAAACAAGAATAGAAGAGAAAAACACATATGCACAAAAGGAACAAAAACACTAAAAATGCTAAAATAAAAAGAAACACAGAAAATAAGATCAAACCCCAAAACTAAATATCCTACTTGCCTTCCCCGGCAACGGCGCCAAATTTGTTGTAGCACAAATTATTATTTTTACCGAGTACCGAATCGAAAAATTCGTTCCTCGGGTCGATCTCACGAGGAAGGCGGTTTGGAATTCAGTTTTGGTATCAATCACACATAAAAAGAAAATAAATCCTAAATATACTAATCAAATAGGGGATAGAGTAATTACCAACTAAGAAATATCATAAAAATAATAATCTACCTAAGAACTATGAAAGAAATAAATGAAAAAGAAGCTAGGGAGTCGGGGATAATTAATTCAAGTTCTTGCAAAACTGGGCAATCAATTGTTCGGTTCGAGATTGACACTCTCGCTTAGACATCTAGCGGTTCACTCCCAATAACTCTTCGTAACAGGGGATGGAACATAGACGTACAAGCTCGAGCATACAATACAGGCCAACTATCACAATCCCAATAACTTTTCGTAACAAGGGACGGGTCATCGACTCGCACGTATTTCAACCAAAAACCTATAGACTATTCACTTACGAAATCATCTACCTCATGTGAGCCTATTTCTACGAATTCTCCCCTTTCAGTTCTGAAAGCCGCTAAGTCAATTAGAAGGTGATTAATCAACTAATCATATAGAATTGACAAACCCTAACTCGACAAATTAACATCCAACTGTCACCAATAGCAAGATCGAAATGTCACTTTTGGTAACCGATTATAGCGGCTAGACCGGGCAAACAGATAAGTTATTTGAGCCGAGTTGAGTCGCAGAAAAAGTACAGGACCTCATAGCGATACTCGACATTACTATAGGATCCGAAGATCAAGGGTCTTCATCCATATCAGTGGATATCTGTGAGTTGCCCCCCCCAGAACGGAACGACCATATAAGACGTTATTATAGAAGAAGTCGACATCGACAAGTCGATTTCCCTAAACTGCCCTAGTCGAAGTCGACTTACTACGTCAAGAAGACGAGAACATTTCAAGGATAGGTCATAGAGCCTCTTGATACTCATAAGCCCTAAGTCGACCTCTAGCCACTCGAGGTCGACTCTCTACACCTCGAGATAGGGAGTAAACGACGACTCAAGGTACTTCAAGATATTCAGGTTTATTCGCTAGGCAAACAAGAATCTTTATTGGATAAGATGAAATCTTAAGCTGACTCAGGTCTGAATAGGAGGTGATTATGACACAAGTAAACCAGACAAATAGGCCGGTCGACCAAGGGGCATTCTGGGTATATCAAGACAGGTATTTTCCTCTATAAAAGGAGGAGAAAGTAACACCAAACCCTAACTTTTACTCTCTCTATCCATTTTCCCTGATGATGCTGCTCCCACTGAGCAAAGCTCTTTCATCTCTTTTTCATACTGACTTGATCGTCATATGCTCTATGTCGGAAGAACTTCCGGCGTTGAGTTCTTGTAGGTATTTGTGGCAGTCTAGAGACGATTAGGAGGCATTTCTAAATGTTAAATGATTAAATTTACAACACTGAAAACTAGGAGGAGACCCATCATAACGTATATTAAATGTTTAAATTTACAACATTGAAAACTATTTTCATTTTCCCCTAGGGCACGTAGTCCACTGACATAGTGAGAGGATGAAACTCCTTGTGAAAGCGAAGGTCGGGAGATCGAATTTGACAATCGTGTGGAGTGGGATTGGGCAGCTCACTCCTCCTGGAGGATTAGTCCCATACCTCTGGGTGTGGATCCTGTAGGTCGTTAGTCTCGTACCCCGTAGAGGGGTTCGTAGTTCGTGATGAAGTCTCAGAGTGAACGTGGGGATACCTTCA
>CACSLK010017224.1:112950-123133 GCA_902706635.1 Striga hermonthica | reverse complement strand
ACGAAAGGAAAAAAAAAAAAATAGGAGGGTGCTTGGATATAAGATAGTTCTTATTTTGGTTGATTTTTTTTGGTTTTGCATGGTAAATTTTGAAAGAGTGGTATAGTTAGTTGTTAGGAATATTCGGAATATATATTAAAATAATATTTAAAATAAAATAATTAAAGTTGATTTGATGTAAAAATAGACGAGAAATATATGGAGTGATAGTTAGTTAAAAGGAGTTTTATTAATCCAAGGCCCGAAATACGAATAAACTATCAATGCGGGGTCTGAAAGATTTTTTTTCTCAATTTAGGACTTAAATGTTATAAAACTATCAAATTAAAGACCTGAAAGATGGGTAAACTATCAATGCGGGGCCTGAAAGATTTTTTTTCCTCAATTCAGGATTTAAATGTTATAAAACTATCAAATTAAGTTTAGAATTAACAAAACTCATAACATCATTAAATTTAGAGTTAAAAAAAGATTGGTTTTTCAATTTAGTTTAATATATATATATATATATATTATTTAATTATTACATTTTATTTTCATATTCATTCACATTTTTAAATTATCAATGCATATGAATGAAATTTCAATAAGCATAATAGTCAATTTAAATATAAAAATCTTATTAATTATTTGCTTAATATAATTACTTGCATTATTTTTTTAACAACAAACACAGATATTTATGAGGACAAATACTCAAGAGTACGACTGGTTATAAATTATGTAAAAATATTTGAATGAAAAAGTGATTTAAAGAGAAGAAAAAATTGATGGAAGAATGCAAAATTTTTAAAAATGTGAATGAATATTAAAATAAAATGTAATAATTAAATATTATATTTTTTTAAAACTCTAAATTTAAATTTTTTTTAAACTCTAAATTTAATGGTGTTATGAGTTTTGTTAATTCTAGACTTAATTTGATAGTTTTATAACATTTAAGTAGTGAATTGAGAAAAAAAATCTTTCAAGCCCCTCATTGATAGTTTACCCATCTTTCGGATCTTTAATTTGATAGTTTTATAACATTTAAGTCTCGAATTGAGAAAAAAAAAAATCTTTTAAGTCCCGCATTGATAGTTTACCAATCTGTCGGGCCTTGTATTGATAAAACTCCTAGTTAAAATTATATAGTGAATTCAAGTTGATGTAATTGTGTAAGAATAATTGAGTTGTATTATTTTATTATGTTAATAATACTGAGTATAGTAAAGTTGAGTTAAATTTGAGTTAAAAAAATAATTGGTTAAAAATTAATGAATTTTTTTTTAAAAAAATATTTGTATCCAAGCATTGTCTAGGGTTCTGAATAGTGCACATGGTCCCTATTTATACTAAACCTATGCATAACTAAAGTTGTCAAAACAAATGACAACTTCTTGCTTATTGAGAATAATAAAAGGACAAAGCAATAAAAACAATGCTAAATTCATATATTGTCACCCCCGCAAGCTGAAAATCCACATTGTGTAAGTTCAGCTTGGAAACTAGAGAAGTAAAGGCAGGTCCTGGTAAGGCCTTGGTCAAAGCATCTGTCAGCTGCTCTTTTATTGGAATGTACTGCAGCTGATGACCTTGTTAGCAAGTTTTTCCGTGACCAGATGATAGTATATGTGTTTTGTCCTCTCATGGAACACTGGATTTGCAGCCATTGCCATTGCTGATTTACTATCTGTAAAAACAACAACAGGTTGTGTGTGAGAAAGTTAAAAATCGTCAAAGAGATATAATAACCACTGAATTTCACAAGTAGTAAAAGCTAAAGCTTTGTATTCAGCCTCAGCTGAGCTTCTACTAACTGTGGCTTGCTTTTTAGATTTCCAGGAAATAAGAGATTGGCCAAGAAAAATAGTGTACCCATTAACACTTTTTCTACTATCCAAGCAGCTGACCCAATTACTATCACTATAAACAATTAAATTTAAAGAAGAAGATCTAGGAAAGAGTATACCTTGTCCAGCAGTGTCTTTAATGTATCTCAATATTCTATGTGCAACAGATAAATGGATAGATGTTAGTTTGCTTAAAAATTGACTCAAACAATGGACAATATATGAAATATTAGGCTTTGTGATGGTTAAATATAGAACTACCAATTAACCTTCTATACTCAAAAGCATCTACAAGTTTATCCAAATTAGTGTGTGTTGTGAACTTACCAGTGGAGTCTATGGGAGTTAGAGCATGTTTGCTGCAAAAAAAAACTTGTGTCTTTGAGAATATCTAAAACATATTTTCTTTGACACATGTTAATGTCATGTTCAGAATGTGCAAACTCAATGCCAAGAATATACTTTAGATACCAAGATCTTTTATTGTAAAACAATTATGCAAATGATGTTTAATGGTGGTAATTAATGACAAGTTGTTACCACAGATGAACATCATCTACATATACAAGCAGGGCAATGAAATCAGAATTGAGAGACAATGTGAATAATGAGCAATCAACTACAGATTGCTTGAATCCATAATCAGTCAGACAAGAGGTCAGTTTCTTGGAACCATTGCCTTGAGGCCAGGTTAAGGTCATAAAGGCTTTTTAAAAAGTTTGCAAACTCTCTTGTCAGATTTGTCACAATAACCAAAGGGAAGGGACATGTACACTTCTTCATGCAAGCCACCATGCAAAAATGCATTGTTAACATCCAATTGATGTACATGCCAATATTTGATGGATGCTAATGTAACAAGGAATCTGACAGTGGTGATTTTTTTTACAGGTGAGAAAGTGTCAAAGTAGTCTATGCCTCCCTCTTGAGTATACGCTTTAGCTACTAATCTAGCTTTATTTACTTCTATGCTTCCATCGGATTTATACTTTATTTTGTGTACCCATTTACAGCTAATAGTATTTTGCATACTCTTGAAAAATTGTTCAACTCTGTTTATTAACTTTTCTATAAAATACCACTAAGACTTATTCTATATCGACTTATTTTAAGGCATAATTACAAAAGCTAATCGAAGGTGGTTGCCTTAATTACCACTAAGCTCAGTTTTATTAATTTTTATATAAAATGCCCTCTTGAGCATGAACAACTCTTTTCGGAGATTATAACTTGGAATAGTCGAAACAATTGTCTGGGGATATATTTATTTGAGATTTTGAATGTTGTTTCGGTGGTTCAGCAACACATGGGAGTATTCATCGACAATTGTGTGTGTGTGTGTGTTTTTATAACTTGATGCAAGAGTATTCATCAACAAATGCAGGAGTATAATTTTCATAGTAATTATTACTGTTTCTTACATATATATACATTTGCATACTCACTAACTTTCTTTTGACTTTCTATGAGTGTTGTATATTTAATCATGTTGAGAGACTCATTTGATAAATTTCAAAAATGGTCCACTATGTTGGCCATTTCCGAAAAATGTCCATCATTCAAGGGGTCATAAAAAATGGTCCACTAAGTTGCCAATTTAATCAAAATTCGTACAATAACCAACATAGTGTACTAAAAGTGATATAATATTTAGTTGGCTTTTGTACGAGTTTTGATTAAAATGACAACTTAGTGAATCATTTTGAAGACGCCCTATATGATGGACCATTTTCAGAAATGGCTAACATATTGTGTACTAAAAATGAAACTTAGGCGAGACTCATTCATGTCAAGTAATTTCAATCCACTTTTAAGAATGCCGCCAAATATATGTATATGTACTATTTGAGTCAACTAAATATATTAATAAGGTTAGACACATTTGAAATTGCAATTTTTGGGGGCCGACAAAAAAAAAAATCAATATTTCACAGACTAAAAAATGTTCGTTAAAATGTCAATTTAACGAACACGGACATTATGTTGATTGAAAGTGTTAAGGCTGACAAAAAACCAATCACTATTTCATAATTATGGACTAGAAAATGTTCAGTTATGTATGAACTCATCATAACTGTAAATAACAATAAAAAAAAGTCAAACAAGTATGATTATCTAAACCGTAACATTGTTTGCGTTTTATAGGTACAATAAGTATTTTTTTTTTTTTTTTGGTACATAAACGGGACCTAGGGCCCGGAAACTACAATACTAGAATGCGACGTGGGTAGTTCACCCCACTTATGTCGTGGTCGAGCCAAGAGTCCAGCCCTTGTGGAGGTGCCGGGACCCTATGCAGTCCTAGGGGAGAGTCAGCCGCTAATTTCGCCATCTGGTCAGCCGCAAAGTTGGCTTCCCGGTTCACATGAAGGATCCGAAGGTTCCAGTTTCTGCTCATCAATTCCCTAATGGCCCGGACTAGTGAATCGTTTGCCCCAAGGTCCCTTGTGGCCCTAAGATCATGTTCATCACACATTGACTGTCGACTTCAGCTACCACTTGTCGGAATCCTAGGTCCCAGACCAACGTTAGCCCTTGAAATAAGCCCCATAATTCAGCCCCGGTGATGGTACCTATGCCAATATTCATAAAAAAACCGTCAATCCATTTACCCAGAGCATTTCGTACCAATCCACCGGCACTACACAAACCCGTGGTGCGATTGAAGGCCATGTCAGAGTTCATTTTGACCCAACCCGGATCCGGCGGTTGCCAATGAATCATGCAGAGAGGAAAGTGGCTGCACCTGCATGTGTGTAAGCCTCAGAAGCCTTCGCATATGAGTCCGTTCGACGAAGAACTTCCATAACCCGAGCCTCAACTCCAATCAGTCGGTTCTCAAAACGTCCGTTCATTCCGCCATTTCCAGGAGCTCCAAGTGCCAAGCGCAAACCTGCTACTCCAATTTTTTACTAGTCCTCGCGGCGACCCGATTAAATTACATCGCAGCCACGATCAGAGTGGCTGTTGGAAAAATTCGCGTGTATTACCAGACGGCAAGAGTCAATTCCACATTTTCCTTGTTATGGGGCAGTCTCGCAACACATGTATCGTAGTTTCACTAGCTCCACGCGCCTCACATTCTGCCGAGGCAGCGAGATGTCGCTGGAATCTCTCGCCATTGGTCAGCAGACGATCATGAGCTGTTAACCACAGGAAAGAGCGTACTCGTTGCGGCACTTGGGTGCGCCATATCAGTTTCCATAGCGCGCGGTCCGGTTCACTTTGTTGCGGGGTTACAGCTTTATAAGCAAGTATTAAACAATTATAACCAACACATCAAATATATATATATGTATATATATATATATATATATATATATATATATATATTAGTAGAGAATACATATAATTGTTAGCAGAGAATAAATATAATTGTTAATGTTGTGTGGCTATAAGATCTCAACAGTCGTATGGTGAGAAAAAAAAAAAACACATCAATTATGTAGACAATATTTAAACCCGAAGTATTTTAAAAAATGGGCGAAAAAGTTGTGTATGCACTGGACATGAATATACGCCTTTGTCATGCTTTTTTTGCTAGATTGTTGTGTAAATATTAATCTTTTTGTTTTCAACGCACTTGCTCAAATATTGTATTCCAACAACAAAATTTTGCATTGTTTAGTTCCTTATATATTGTTGTTAAGTTATTTGAAATTTGCATTTATAAATGCCATAAAAAATAGGTATGTGTATTTTAAATTTTGACAAATAATCTTTGTAATTATAGATTGGACTAGGGTCGGCAGTGGCGTACACAACCATCGGGCCAGCTAGTATTTATATAAAAAGGTAAAGTTGGTTGGTTCTTACAATGAAAAAGTAACTAAAAAGTATGTTTTAAATTGAAAATAACATAAAATGTAAACCTTCTATTGAGAAGAATAAACTTCAGGTCTTAAATTGATACAATTTCAAAAGATTAGGTCTTGTAATAAGATTTTTCCATTAATTTGACTAGCTCATTTGTTATTGGGCCTACATTATTATATTAATTTTTGGGTCTATAATATATTTTGCCCAAGGCCAGCACCAAGAGGGACGGGCTGCAAACCCACTCAGAGTCTCATGTTGATTTGTTCATGTTCCTTAGACAGTTCGTCGATCCATCCATCAACATCCAATGCCGAATTACCAATCCAATGCAACAAAAATTGAAGAACAGTCGTCCAATTAGTCTCATCATCAAAAGCAAACACTGACATGTATCCTCATACATGCAGCTTTCGTCCAATTAGTCTCATCATCAAAAGCAAACACTGACATGTATCTTCATACATGCGGCTTTCGTCCAGTTAGGCTCATCATCAAAAGCAAACACTGACATGTATCCTCGTACATGCGGCTTTCCCACACACGTGTAGAAATATCATGTATTGAATATGTTCGGAGACCAGACAATAAATTACATACGAACAAAATACTCACAATTAGCAGTAAATATTAAATACTACCTTGCCGATCTCGTTTTCTTCGGCCATCCCTTAATCCATACATTCTATTTACTTCTTTTACGTGCAAAATAATTTGGTAGCTAATCGTCATCAACGATATCAGGGGAGTTTTATTATAGAACTTTCCATACTAACTTTTACTATTTTGTTACTATATGTATAAGTATGACCTATCTTTTTTGTCAGGATTGAATTAAGTTCATGCATACCTATTCAAATATAACCGGTTTTTTATTTTTTAAATTTATATTTTTGAAAAGTTTGATCTACAACAAAAACGCCCTTCATTTTTTGTAATGTATTTGTTGTACTCAAAGAAAATATATACAACTTAATACATTCAAATAAAATGCTTGCTCCTTGAACCACTCCAAATTATATCATTGTTATCTTTCGACATTTACAGGTAAACTTCACATTTTACAACTTTTTTTGTTGATCTAAATTCACTACTTTTTTCATCATTGTGGTGTTAATCTGTTGGTGTTTAAATGATAGATTTTTATCTATAAATTATGTACTTCAAATTGATTAAACATATTTATACTAACGCTAGTTTTTTGCGGCTATGACTGAAGAAGGGAGAGAATACTGAGTCGTTCCGAAAATTGAACTAAAATTAATTCAAAAGTTCAAATCGATAAGTAACAATTATTCGTTTGACTTTTTCCAAACCGAACCAAGCTGAAAAATAATTTGTACGGTTCTAAAGATTTCTTAAATATTCGTAATAAGGACTGAACATTATCATTCCACATTGTATCGAACTGAAGTTAAAAACCGAACAATGACATAAATTATGTCTTGGTCTTATTGACTTTAGTCCTGTGTATAATTAATAGAATATAGTAATAACAATTAAACTTCACTCAATTTTCAAAATTAATAATGTTCGATCAACAACTAATATTTATAAATTTTTACAAGAATTATATATATTACATTTGTTGCTACTTTCCTTACTCTAATTTTACATTATAGTTAAAATGGTAGAAAAAAATAGAGAAATAATATTTTTTTTTTTTGGGAAATTTTATTATATTTTGTTAGGATTTCAAATTACTCCCATTGGTAGCAAGAATTTAGTTCTAACTAAATTTTAATTTAATTTAGTTGTATATTTTCTATTGTTGATCTTAAAATAACATATTTAATATGATTATATATTTATGAATGTTCGAAAGAATATATAAATATTACTAGATAGTCATTCGAAATTTTATTGGAAATAATTAGAAATCTCTTCAGCTCCAATCAGAATCCAACCGTACAAATATCCCCACCCAAACCGAATAATAAAAAATATCAAAATCAAAACGTTCCGATTTTTAGTACAGTTCCAGAGATCAAATTAGTAATCTCCAAATTTCGTATGATTCTAAAATATGAATCACCGAAACATACCGACACATGTTCACCCCTAATGCATGCCATTTGCTTACAAGATAGAACACACATTTCTTTATTACTCATAGCAAAGTATAGTGATAATGTTGTAATATTCATTTTCGGTAGTTTGAATGTGAATATCAAGAACACACATAAACACATACAAGCAAGTAAAAACTACCATATTTCATTATTTTGAACAAAGTGTTTCCTTTTCTTTTTCTCAAAAAGAACCTAGATTCTGATAGCCAAACCGGTTAAGCTAATGGCACAATCATTCAATAACACAATCATTCAATAAGTTGACCAGTGGTTGAACTCGGTTAGACCGGTAAAAAATTTATTACTATATATAAATATGTACAGGTACAGTATTATAAGTAACAAATTCTAAATATAATAATATTTTTCATTATATATTTGATAATTTGAAACACTGAAAAGCCTAAACTAATTTACATAATAATTTATACATGTTTTTTATTATGAAAATATAAATAACAAAATCAAAACCAATTGTATTGAATAATAAAAATAAATACAAGAATCAGGCCAGGTTTTTTCAAGAGAATCGGACTGGTAAGCAGACCGATTCCCGGTAGGATTTTCAGAACTGTGAAAAGAAAATGAAAAATAACAAATACCCAATTTTTTGGCCTTTTTAATCGACTTTTCCTTTTCCCTTATACATGTAGTTCTTTTCCAGTTGGCCACCCAAGACCGATTTCAATGTGTTTTTTTCCCCATTTTATACTTCCATATTTATACGTTTATAAAAAGTAACTTACATAAAATCAGAATAAAGCATAATATATTGGATGGAAATAAGGAAAAATTTTAATGTATAATTGTTATTTATTAATTTCATAAAAATTGAGTCACAAAAACGTCATAATTGATATTCATTTTTTTAAGAATTGTACAACAACAGAAGTAGCGTCATGCATTTGTTAACTGATCTCATGATGTTGATTAACACAAACCTGGTGAGGTTGCATCAAATTTTCTTGAGAACGGCCTTCAAGTGTGTCTGTAGGCTTGTGAGGTCCGTTGCCATCTCTACCACGTAAACCAAATCACCATTAACCATTTCAAAGACTCGAGTTATCTCTTTCACCTGGCACCATAAAATAAATAAAGCATTACCTTAATGTTGATTGCCATTTTGCCAATGTTTGACCAACAAAATTCAATTAACCTTGGATTTCGTAAGGCTTATTAAACAACAGCAAATTCAAAAGTTGAGGTGTCTCAAAATAGAGATATTCGAGAGGTCAATTTCAAGATTACCAATAGAAACAAAACATGTTCTCTAAGTAGAAATGATCATGAATGATACCATAAAAAGAATTCGTAAAGTATCTATGAATCAACCTTGGAAGCATTCCCAACAAGTTCACTCTTTAGCTTCACACTCCTCTTCTCTGCATCATACTCCCCTTTCTGTAAAGTCGAAGCAAACGTCATTGCTTATAAAAGAAATGGAATGGCAATGAAACCGATTACACATGTGAAACTATAACAATCAGAACCTTATCATAAGAAGGAAAAAGAAAATGTAAGAATTGATTTAAAAGGTCGATTCTTCTCCTGCGAGACTTGACACTTGACAGGAGAAGAAGATCATGTATCCATGTTCATGCTTAATATGAGCTGATTCCATCCACATTAAGCATGTGTATTAAGCATGTGTAAGTTGGAGGTTTTTAGCTCTTTTACTTTTATTTTATTCTTTTTTGAATATTAAGCATGTGTAAGTTGGAGTTTTTGACATTTTTCCCATAGGACTTGGAAATACCAATTACATATGAATTATATATGATTCATTGCATTTTACACCCTACACTGACCAAAAGTTAAAACACTTTAAACTCATGATAAGTAACAATTACCTCCTACCCAGTAATGGGTTAACTGTAAAAAATACAACGTTAGGCTTACTCATGCAAGAAAGAGATATTTCCAGATTTGAGTAAGCTAGGTACATAACTCCAAGTAGCATGGTGACAAGATGCAATTATCCGAACTTCTTATACTATAATACAAGCCCTCTCTCTAGTGCATTTCTGAAACTGATTAACGATTGAAAGCAAAACTGTGTGCGCCTTACGGTACGTAAGATGGTTTAGCGAATTGAATATGTTCACCGTTCACAGTATTTCGATTAAATCAAGCCTACGACTCATGCAGAAATTTGTGAACATTAAAACATATACAGCAAATGCATTGCACTATTCCTAAACAATGTAATGATTGGCTTAAGTTTAAAAGGTGATAAGTTTTGAGTTCCGCAGTGGCTTTGATAAACATGAAAAATGAAAAACCGGCATGCAGAAGAAGAGAAGATTTGGCATGATTACCGAGCAAATATTAGATTCAATTGTGAACGATATTTCTCATTTTGTTCAGAGCTATAATACCACACCACACAAACCAGCAAAAACAAGTCATAACAATTCACTCGAGCATTCGAAACAGAACCATATTACTACTAAAAGATCGTGC
>CACSLK010017224.1:101805-112733 GCA_902706635.1 Striga hermonthica | reverse complement strand
GGGGGAGAGAGAGAGAGAGAGAGAGAGAGAGAGAGAGAGAGAGAGAGAGAGAGAGAGAAGGAGCACCTTGTTGGGGGAATGAGAGAATTGAAGCTCCTCGGAGTACTTGAAAGGGGAGATGGTCGGGAAACTGCCCTCACCTTGGCCTTTCCACGTGCCCAGCAAGTAAGACAGCGGCCGCACCGCTGGGTGGACGGCCACTTGCGGCGGCGGTAGGGGGTTTACAGCCATCTCGATATGTATTTTGTATGGTTTTGAAATTTTTAGAGGCCTCTCGCTCGGTTCGGAGTATTATTAGTTTTTATCTTTTTTTCTTTCAATTTTCATGAATAATATTTACCTTTTCATGAATAATATTTACCATTACAATATTCGTGTACTAAATTTGAAGATTGTTGTGATTGACCTGAAGCCTACAAGGCTAGGTCGGGCGAGTAAAGATTGTTATAATCGACCTGAAACTTAGAGAGCTAATCAAGTGAGTAGACATGAAGAAGTGAGTAGACATGAAGATCGTTGTGATCGACCTGAAGACTTAAGGGCTATGCCGGATGGATAGACTTTAACCTTGCGATAGACCTGAAGCCTTAAGGGCTACGTTGGGCAAATAAACTCTGAGACTAAATACAATCCACCTAGAGATGGGGACGGTCCTCTTTGTGAGTGACATAAAGCTCATGCTTAGGTCGAGCGAGTGTTTTAAGAAGAATCGATCCCTTAGAGAAGCTTTAAGGGCATAAAGCTAGCATAAGCCAAGTTTTAAGATGGATATTTAGAGTCGGGAGTAAGCTTAAAATAGAGATATATACAAGGTAGCCATCAATGTATGTAAAACATAAAGCTACAAGATTTAAAGCTAATATGTGACCTAGAGAAGAAAAAAAATTTAGGGCGATCGGGCCAGTGCTAAAAATACGCATCACTGTGACAATCATGTAGTATCCAATTGTTACAACCCTGAGTATGCTGTCTGATGAGTGCGAGAACCCTTACTGCATCCACGTAAGAATAGATGCGAAATAGTGGATGTTGCGCAAGTGCGTACAAAGTGCATCCGTGCTCAGGTGGTTCCAGCTAGCTTGACGAAGAATTTGAATTGCTGCAAATTGTTGTTGGGTCTGACCATGAACCATGCACGTAGGGGATTTATCAAGTCCTAGTTTGGAGCTTTAATAAATGTTTGTTAGTCTGGATTATGGATTCCCCATTGGATTTATCTCGATTGCGGGGTCGAAAAAAGTTAAGGGATTGGTCAGATGACGATTATGATGGATGTGTAAGGCCAACATGCATGACCCAAATGCCGTTGCGCACCGGTGGATCAATTGAGGTTGGGCTTGGAGAGGCCTGTGGCTAAGTGGGAGCTGCGGGCGGTAGATTCTGGATGACATGCGCAAGTATGGACATCGCGTTCAATTGGTTTTTAAGAAACTGCAAAATTTTATTACGGGTGGCAACGAATAGATTGGTGGTGAGGCAAGCAACTCGACCACGTGGCACCAAGATAGTTACGATCCATCCATGTGTTCTCATGACTAAGTGATGTAGTGAAAGAATACGAGTGGGAAGGATATAAACGAGTAAACGGGATACTCTCTCAAAACTCATAATATCTAATCTTATTTCATTTCAATAATCAACTCCCCTAATAACAAAGCACAACAACCCTTTAAATAAGACTCTTAAACTAAACCCTAACTTATTCTCCAAGCTAAATAATAATAATAATAATAATAATAATAATAATAATAATAATAATAATAATAATAATAATAATAATAATAATAATAATTCTGTATCATTCTCCCTCGGTTGAGCAGTATTCGTCCTTGAATCTGACACGTTCATGTTGGAGACATCCCCATGACAGAAATAGCCCGGGCGTTTTCCCCGGTCGAACACGAATGTTGAATGCCTCACTTCCATGGTATCACCCCCTTGAAATTCATGGAAAGACATATATGCAACAGCCACACACAGAATGTTGAAGGCACCGTGGAGACAAAAAAACAACATCCGTTTGCAAGGTCGCAACAAATTTCCGTGGAAGAAAAGCTCGGGCATGCAAAATAGAAGAACTACCAATTTTTCCAACAACTGAATCTTAATACCCGGAACATGATGGAATTCTTCTAGCCCCAGAGGCTTTTCATCGAAAATAGGTAGACCGTCGTAGAGACGGTCCACTTTTCCGGTAAAACGATCCTCCACCTCCTCGGGTCCTTCATCAAACACAGGCGGACCATCGTACAATGGCCCGTCAACTTGCTCTTCGTCGAATTTGGGGATGTCTACATGAAACGAGCCTTCCCATCGACCATAGTCACGATCAAATTCCCAATCGCGTCGGGCACGATATCCGCCGATGATGGCAGCCTCCTCGCGCTTGCCTCTGTCGTTGCGTTGATCGTCGCCATCCATGAAGCCGTTCAGAGGTGGCAGGAACCTCTGCCAAGGCGCCCCAACATGGCTGCGTCCCCCACAACCGCCTCTGTCTCCCACGCAAAAGCCACGGCCCACAGCCCATCGCGGTTCGTTTGCAATTCCGAAACAACCACGTTGTTAAACGTCAAATGCAAATTCTCGATCCCCGTCGAAAGATCGGCAAACCAATCCGTGAAACGCATGTCCAACTCTTGAAATCGGTAGTCAATCTTTTGAAACCAATCGTTGAAGGTTGCATCACGTTGTTCGTTTGAGGCATCTTGTCGTCCCAGCGACATCGCGAATCGTACTGACTGTTGATACCAACTGATGTAGGGAAAGCGTACGAGTGGGAATGATATAAACGAGTAAACGACATAGTCTCCGGTAAAACATGCAAAACTCACAATATCTAATCTTATTTCATTTCAATAATTAACTCTCCTAATAACAAAGGACAACAACCCTTTAAATAAGACTCTTAAACTAAACCCAAACTTATTCTCTAAACTAACTAATAATAATAATAATAATAATAATAATAATAATAATAATAATAATAATAATAATAATAATAATAATAATAATAATAATAATAATAATAATAATAATAATAATAACTCTGCATCCGTTTCCCCGGTGATTTCGTCTGGGCGGTGTTGACCAAGGACCGCTTCCCGGCTCACGAGTACAGTAAGTTGTCGGCTCGTAAGGTTGACCCTGTCGAGATCTTGGAGGAGATCAACCCCAACGCCTATCGCCCTCGTTTTCCGCCACACATTCGTATGTCAGATGTATTCAACGTCAAACACCTTGTTCCGTTTCACGGTGACAATTCCGACAACGACGAGATCGATCCAGATTCGAGGGCAAATCCTCTTCAACAGGGGGAGCAGAGGCAGATCTACACTCTGCCTAGGGGGGCCATTGTCCCCCCAAACATTTAATTTTGCTCACTATATATGTATGTATATATACTTTAAGACTTTCAAATTATTTAATATATATACACACATATATAGATTAAACATATATAAAACATATTCAATTTATACGCATGAATTCCCACCATCATACAAATTATTGTATACCTCTATTTACTAATTAATTTTAACTACATCATATTTTTTATTTTGCTTACAATTACAAAAATTAAAAAGTAAATTTAGAATAGAAGAACATGCAACATATATATGCAGTTCAATGTTTGGAAAGAGAATTTCTAAAACTATCAATACGGCAGTAGGCCTTCTTATCGCTACTTAATAGTTTAATAACCACATTATATTCATACTTAAATGTTATGTTTTATGATGCAATACAAATAAAAGTATGACATTCATAGTATAACAATGCATTTTTTGTAGGAAATTATATATGTCTAACAATTTGGCAACATACCAATTATAGCATTTGTGTTGATAACGAGCTAATCATCAATGAATTTTGTAAGTTTTAAGAATGTTGGGTACTTAAACTACCAAAATTAAGAAGTCATGTCTTTTGTAGTGCAACTTATTAATTATTTTATCTATTTTAAAATAAAATTTACGCCAATATGTGTGTGTGTGTGTGTGAGAGAGAGAGAGAGAGAGAGATATTAAAAATTATATAGTTCCTCTCGAAATGTTACTCGTGTCGGTCAAGTTGAATACCTCATCTTTAAACTTGTGATAATGTCATAAATGAGTATGATTAGCTCGACCATTGAATAAATAAACAAGAATATAAGCTCAAACTCAGTTTGTGTAAGCTTCAATCTACTCGATTGGTTTAATAAGAAAATTCAAATAGTCATTCTAGCTTGGCTCATTTAAATATATAAATAGTATGGGATCAACTTTCAAGAGTTAGAGTAAATACAATCCGGTAACTGTATTAGCCCCTCCCAAATTTATTTTCCAGATCCGCCCCTGAGGGGGAGGATGATGGCGACGAGATCGCCCTTGCCTACTTGGCAAAATTCGATTCGCTTCGTCTTTAGAATATCATTTATTTATATCTATATTTATTTATCTTATTTCCTTTGCTGGTTTTATTTAAATTAGGAACTAATTATGGTCTTCTCAGGTTTTGAGGACTCTTTATATATTTGTGGTCTGTGAAGTTTTGCGCAGACTTTTGAATAAAAATTTTACCGGATTGATAGTTTTCTCTTCTCCTGTTCGTTTTAACGCGTCCGTCTACATCATCAATGATGCAGAGTTATTATTATTATTATTATTATTATTATTATTATTATTATTATTATTATTATTATTATTATTATTATTATTATTATTATTATTATTATTATTATTATTATGGAGAATGAGTTAGGGTTTAGTTTAAGAGTCTTATTATTCTTCAAACTCCGGCTAATGACAAGAACAGATAAATAAATAGAGTTCCTAGCAGTCCAAACACCTAACTTGCAAGGCAAGTAAATTCCTAATAATAAAATTAATATACCAACTTAATAAAATAAATAAGGAATAACAATAAAATACTCTTGCAATTAATTAACGAAACTAGAGCTGGGATTCGATCGTATTTATCCATAAACGTCATCGCGATCTTGTCTCCATCACTAATCGGCCAATCGAACCGACTTCACGGGCGAGAATTGCGCAAATGTTATTGTTCGATCAAATCAGGGACGACAATTCGGTTGTGTCATCTATAAAGAATAAAAGATGCTACTCTTGGACGAGTCTTAGCATAGCAAGCTCGTCTAGAGTTGGGGGGTGGGGGTGGGGGTGGAGACAAGTTGATATAACACCATTAAAGTTCGTTCGGTTCGGCCCAGAATATATGAAAAAGCTGATATGGCGCAAATAGCTCAATCATGAACCGGGAGTATCTTATGTGGATATAAGAATAATGCGACATGGGTCATCTAAAAGACCTAACGGGAAGCCGACGAGCTCATAAATTTGAGGTCGTCTAAGAGACCTAGCGTTAGCCGATCTAAGTAGCTACACACAAGAGGAGACATGAAGAAGAATAAGGTACTCTGTGACAGACATACGATTATTTTTCTCTATAGGGCCAAGTTTTCTAATACATGGGGTCTCTTTTCTTCATATTACTTATTGTTACCAATTCATATAAATATAGCATATTATCTTGTAGGCTCGGAACTAACTTGAACGTCGGAGTGCAAGTTAGAGCGGTCCGTGGTTCAGGTAAATGGCGGAGCGAGGCGGGTCAAACGAAAAAATGTAGCCGATAATTCGACTACATCAGAAATATAAAACCAATTTAAGTGTATTTATTAAACTAATTAGATTTAGCTTTACGATTAAACTGTAATTGCTTTCTCGATACAAATCTATTAATATATAAAGAGGGAATGATATTTATTTGAAAAAAGATGAAAAAAAATCAGCAAAATAAAAAAAGCCAATTCCCGCCCAAAGTGAATAAAATGAGAAAGATTTTTGGCTAAAAATTAAAATTCGAGCGCCATCCAGCCAATTTTGAAAATTTTGAAAAAATAAATAAATTAAAAAATCTAAATAAAAAGATTACATGAATATTTTTTGGAGATTCCATATTATCTAACTTTCATACATTAGTAATGAGACACTTGTCCTATTTTCATTGGTCCACTATAAATTTTATATGATAAGATAAGTATAACTCAAATTATTTATATTATTTTAATTTAAAAAATAAAATAAAAATACCAAAATTCGTATTTTTTCATACTCTATAAATAGAGACCACTCTTGATATGTTTTGGAACACAATTAAAATTATTATGTTGGGTTAGGTTGTAGATAAAACAATACCAAACAATGTATTGTAGATAATATTATCAAATAAATAAATAAATATAAATAAAATAAATATTATACTATCTTTATTAGGTCACCAACTAAAAAATAATAAAAAAATAAAATTTATTAATATATAAAGAGGGAATGGTATTTATTTGAAAAACGATGAAAAAAAAAATCAGCAAAAAAAGAAGCCAATTCCCGCCCAAAGTGAATAAAATGAGAAAGATTTTTGGCTAAAAATTAAAATTCGAGCGCCATCCAGCCAATTTTGAAAGTTTTGAAAAAATAAATAAATAAAAAAAAATCTAAATAAAAAGATTACATGAAGATTTTTTGGAGATTCCATATTATCTAACTTTCATACATTAGGAATGAGACACTTGTCCTATTTTCATTGGTCCACTATAAATTTTATATGATAAGATAAGTATAACTCAAATTCATCGTGTGAGATCAATCAGGCTAGCCCCCTTTCTGAGCTGATTATTCGTTCTTCATTGATCATATGGGATGAGGTTCCAATGATGCATAAACATTGTTTTGAAGCTGTTCAAGCATCTTTTTAAATAGTAATGGGAGCCCTCGACCTGGCAAATCATCATAAACTGTTTGGAGGCAAGACTGTTGTGTTTGGTGGAGACTTTCTACAAATCCTTCCGGTAGTTCCAAAGGGTAGTCGTCAGGAGAATGTTAATGCTGCTATTAACTCTTCTACATTTATGGAGAATGTACTGTGCTTAGGCTTACAAAGAATATGCGTCTTCAGAGCATTGGAGATTCGAATGAACATGACGAGTTTGTCGCTTTTGCTAATTGGATAGCGAGCATGGGAGATGGAACATTGAGGGGTAAAAATGATGGATGTTCTCCGATAGACATGCCAAATGATCTATTACTAGAGCCATCCGATGATCCAGTTGCAAAAATTGTTGAAAGCACATTTCCGATGTTCAAGAATGCAACCGACGATCCAAGTTACTTGAAGGATAGAGCTGTACTTGCGCCAACACTCGATATCGTAGAATCTATTAATGAATACATATCGTCGTTAAATTTGACTGAGGGTCGCACGTATTTAAGTTCATACAGTACGTGTAAATCCTACTCCAATACAGACTTTGTGGCACAACTCCATACTCCTGAGTTCTTGAACACTATCAAGTGTTCTGGAACGCCGAACCATGAATTGAATTTGAAGGTCGGAACTCCAGTTATGTTGTTGTGGAATATGGATCACTCAATGGGACTCTGCAACGGTACACGATTGGTTGTGACTACACTCTCCAATTATGTTCTCGAGTGTAAAATTCTTACTGGCGATCATGCATGTGATAAAGTTTTGATACCTCGGATGACAATAACTCCTTCAAACGTTAGAGTACCATTCAAATTTCAAAGAAGGCACTTCTCCATTATGGTTTCGTACGCAATGACTATAAACAAGAGTCAAAGTCAATCATTATCGCATGTTGGCTTATTCTTGAAGAAACCAGTTTTTAGTCATGGCCAGTTATATGTCGTTGTCTCCCGTGTTACTGACAGAAAGGGTCTGAAAATTTTAATTTGTGGAGAAGAAGGTTTGAAAGAAAATCAAACCAATAATGTTGTGTATAGAGAAGTGTTTAATAATATATAATTTTTGTTTATATTTTGTATTCCTCTATCCTCTTTCTATTGTAAGTAAATTATAAAAAAAATATTTAAAATAAAGTTTAAAAAAAAGATTTGAGGAAATAACCCCACCGTGCTGCGCACGGGTACCATACTAGTTTGTACTAATACGCACTATAAGAAAATGATGAAATTCCAACGCAAATTTATTACAATAGAATGATTCCAACGGCAATTCCAACGAATATTTCAATACTATTATTTCTGTTGGAATTTTTCAATGGATTCCAACGGAAATTCCAACAGAAATATACCGTTGGAATGAGTTTTCATTAGAATTTCCGTTGGATTTTGACGATTCCAACGGTGGATTTTCCAACGGGGGTGGAAATAAGAATTCCAACAGAAATTGCATATTCCAACGGAAATTCCTACGGTAAAATGCGTTGGAAATATAGCCGTTAGAATTACCAAATTCCATCTAAAATTCCAATGAAAAACACATTCCAACGGAATATTTCCGTTGGAATTTCCGTTGGAACCATTCCAACGGAAGCTATACCATTAATAAGATATTCGTTGAAATTTTCATTGAATATATTACCATAGGATTTTCCGTTGAAATATAACAATTCTTTTATAGTTACGGCTGTTAGGCTGCTTAACCATTTAGACGGTCAAACGAAAAAAATGGATTCTTATATTATGAAATATTATTTTTCTTATAATGTCTATATATTTTACAGCTTTTCAAAGTTAATCTGATCTGATTATCCATACAGAAGTGGCGGCTAAAATCAATCAAAAAAATATAATTCAATCATTACTATTAATTTTCCAATTCCAAATCAATTATCACTTTTACTACTGAATTAAACACGGGAAAGAAAATAATGGCAAATATAACCGAATATCTTGAAAATTTTCCTTCAATAATAATTATTTCAATGACAGACGAAATTTCCAACAAAATCAATTACTATTACTTTTGCTACTGAATTAAACACGGGAAAGAAAAGAAGTGGCAACTAAAATAGAAAATATCAAGAAACTTTTCCTATATCAATAATTATTTCAATGGCAGACGAAATGTGCCTTATTTTATGCAGCATTTGCTATTACATGAAACCCAAGGACGCTTACGAGATAAAAACACGATCATAATAAGAAAGGTTAAAAAAAAAATGTTACAAGTCGTAAAACCCTTAGAACCAACACACATCGACACGAAACTGTGCCGATGTTATTGGATCCAAACACGACAAAACACGAACAAACATGATACACGATGAGCAATAATCAAAAGATGGTCTCGTCATGCAGTTTGGTTGTATGCGTAGTAGCATCCGCCATAGCCTGCAAGCCAAACAAACCAAACAAACGTTACTAACTAATTATAATACTATATACGATTGCGTATATATTTAATTTACCCAAAAACAATATCATAAAAGGATATTAAGTCTCTTGGTTTTATAGTTCCCTTGGGTTTTATAGTCAAGCAGCAAATGCAAAAATGAAATATAGTCATTTTTTTGTAAAAGTATTAAATAATAGTTAGGCAAAATTGCAGTTTTAGTCATGTTGATTTGAGTTAGTGGCGTTCTTAGTCCTAAGAATTGAACATTTTTTGGTATTTGGTGATATGATTTTAAAATTCAACGCAATTTCAGTCCTTTAGGACTGAAATACAAACCAAAAAAAAAAATTAAAATTACAGGATTTAAATTGTAACAAAATAACTGAAATTACAATTTAAAAAAAAAAATCTTTTGGAATTTTTATTACCAATTTAAGTCATATAATTTTAAATTTTGTTGTAATTTCAATACCAAATAACTAATTTGTAGTAAAAGTAATTGTGTCATTTCTCATGAGGAAAAGAAAAATGACTGTTATTTCATACTTTCAAATTAGAAAGTGACTATTTTTTTTTATCTTTTGAAAAAAAAAAAAAGTTACTAAGCGCGATCTATGGAAAGCTTACTTGGAGGAGTTATCGTGATGAGTCCGGTGTCTTTGAAATCGCAGTTAAAGTCGTGCCTCCCCTTTGCCTGATAGTAAAGGTTCATGGCCTGCGAGGCGTGGTTAACGGGGGTGTTAGGCGAGTAACAAGGATTCGAGTCTTTTTGGAAGGTTTCGCAGCCCTTAATCCCTTGCTCACGACACACGTAGTCGATATTTTCGAGCAGAGCTTCGTCGGAGGTTGAAGGCTTCGCCACGCAGTATTTAAGCTGCAGTACATATTAATTTATTTCATTTTTCAATATAATTGTGCTATAAAAATAATAAAAAAAAAATTATTACCTCGCCTTGATTATTTCCTTCGCCTGCCGAGTCGAGGATACAGACTGCACCAAAATGAGAAATCGTACGTGTGAAATATGTCCATTATTAATTCATGTTTTTTGATATAATGTTTTCGATTTGATTAATATATAGTGGTTGTTTTTCTTTAACGCAAAACTTGTTAAGCACAATTAACATGTGTCTTTACAAACGGGACATGGGTCGTCAGGCCTCATATGCTAGCCCGTAACTGGCCCGGCTATTCCTATGGTCCGGTTCCCTTGAACCGGCCCGACCCGACAGTTCATCGAACCGCTGGGTTTTTATTTAAAAAAAAACTAGAAAAATAAATAAATAAAATGAACTATGGACCGGCTTCCAACCCGCAGCCCAACCCAGCCTGGGCCGTACCAAAAAAGAAAATGAAGAACCGGAACTGATCCGCATGGCCAAAGTTCCGGTTCGACGAACCGGCGAAATCCAGGCCAGTTCGCCGCCGGGTCGGAACCGGCCATGTCTGAATTAATTTGCCTAAAGTACTTAATCTTGAAACTTGGATTGCATGAATGTGGAAATTAAATTAAGATGCTGAAAAGTGATTAATAATTTAATTACCTGAACACAATGAGAGCAGCACGAGGTGAAAATGAAATGAAGCAAAAAACTTGGCCATTTGCTCTAAATTGATATGCAAAAAATAAAGCTTTTTTTTTATTATTTATATTTATTTGCCTTAAAAGTGATAGTAGTGACAAGTGAGTGTGAAGTGAAGAAGCGTGCTTTATATAGATCTCAAGCGCCTTAGATAACGGCAGTCAATTATTTATTTATTTTTTT
>CACSLK010017224.1:42305-61105 GCA_902706635.1 Striga hermonthica | reverse complement strand
ATTTCCCGTATTTCATAACATATACCTAATTTTCCAAAAACTAATTCTAGCAATTAAAACAAATATCGTTACATTTTATATTTGACTAAAATTTATATTTTTTTATTGTATAATGTTGTATGTATTTTTACCGGAGCAGAATCGAGAGACTCAAACACCGGGTCGTATCGCAAGGTAGGTTAGCCGGATTATTAAGCACGTTTATTCAAACACAATTGAAAGAAATAAAAGAAATAAAATTTCTACACATTCTAATTCAAATAATTGGATGTGTTTTGAATTATCAACTACTTCAAATAATTAAATAAAGCGGGAAAATTAGCAAGCAAGGACAAAGAACAAATATGATTAAAGGGGCTAGGGTATCGGAGATTTCGCTTCCAGTTCTCAATGCATTTAACGAGCAATCAATTACTCGACTAAATGACTCGATAAACGAACTTATCTAGAGATTCATTCTCAATATCTCACGAAACAAGAGAATAAACATAAACAAATCATTATCGAATCAATTAGCACATAGACAATACGTTACCGAACAAGCCTATTCTTTACGAGCCTAGATCAAACGGTTTATCCCCTTTTGATTTCAAAATCGATTAATTAGATTAAGATGGTGATCAAGCATCTAAACCCTAGGTTAAGCACAACTCGGAAAGATGAGCAATTATCAAGCTTTTAAACGAAATTGAACCGGATAGATAATTCCCTTCCCCTAGCTAATGAATCTAGCTACTCATTGTGCATTCAACATCAACATATTCAATAATCAAAGCCATCTCAATAAAAAAAAAACGAAAGTAAAGCTTACAATTAACGAATCCAATGTCGAAATCAAGAACAACCAAATCCAAGAGTCAAATCTCTAAGTTTCCACCTTCAAGATTGATCCCCCAAGAGAACAAGTGAGAAAATATGAGTTCTAGAAGTTTTTTTCGTACCAAAAGAACCAAAACCTAGCTTAGAACATAATGAAAACGAATCTAAAATCTGCCCTTTATTTTTCTGCACGTCGCGGCCTCCGCGGGCCGCGGCGAAGAAGCTCCGCGGCCGCGACCAACCCCCGAGGCCGCGGGAAAGCCTGCTCTGAAGTACTGCTCGTCTGCGACTTTTTGTTCGCCGCGGCCGCGGTGAAGGAACCGTCGCGGGCCGCGGCGACTAAAACTGGGCAGTGCAAATTTTGTTCTCCGCGGCCTCGGGAGCATAGTCGCGGGCCGCGGTGAAGGCTATTTTCTGGCAAGGTGACGGTTTTCGGCCTCGTACGCACGCATTCGGATACGGAATCGAATTTCTTCTTTTCCTACTCGACCCCAACTCATCCATCTATATAGTAGTCCACGCATGGTCATTCATCGAGCAACTCATCCTACACATCACCACCGACAAGAAACGCACGGAAAACTGGAGAAAAGAAACAAAAAGACCAAAAACGAAAAAAAACAAAGGAAATGCAAGACGAGCCTCAAAATGGACCAAAAGCCAAAAAGAAATACCTAGAAGGGGGAAAAATAAACATAAAATAGACACGAAAACACTAACAAAAATAGAACGAACAACTCCCCCACACTAAAACCATTGTTCGTCCCGAACAATAAAAAGAAAAGAAAAAGCATCAAAACAAGCAAAAGAGAGTGGACACTGGTTTCAAACGAGAAAAGTCTCAGATTGATCAACTAAGTTGAAAAGAATTCCAATGATCTCGAGAACACACCATGACAATGAACTCAATCACATGATAACACAAACTCTCTAGTACGGAGATATGATATAAATGCCTCACTCATTTTCATGCAAAAATAAAAGACAGGAGCATTAAAATTGGTCGTCAGTCAAATCGATCATACGCTTGTCTATCGTCTAACCCCTACTCTAAATCAATCAAATCAATGAGACAGTGAATCAAAAGGACTTTTGTGGGTGTAATGTAGGCTTAATGGGTCGGGTAAGATAAATATAGCTCAAATGGCTCAAAATAGAATATATCACAACTCAACACTTCAACCATAATCAGCAACACCTCCGGTTTCAACCGGTTCTCCAACCTTCACCAAAGCTAACACGCTTCCACATTATTATCATTCTCTTTTTTTTTTTGAAACCTTATGGACATCTTATCTAGGTTTAGCCATCGGGTTTTCTGCCCGAGTCTCCTAGACTGGTTTTCCGTACTCATTGCTCGTGACCGGTAATTGAACGGTTGAAGCACTTAGTGTATAATCCATTAGGTTTTATTTTTATTTTTATTTATTTATTTATTTATTTATTTTATATATACAACTTCGACAATCGTCACCATCCACTTTCCAAACATTATCAACACAGGGTCAACAACGAGAATAAGAAGTAAGGCTCAAAGGGGTGACTAGCGAAAATTATTCTCGAAAGAAGAAAAAAGATACACAAATAGCAAAGAATGTCTTAATCATATTCACCTATCACAAATCCAATCAACTTATTTCGCAGCAGACTCAAGGCAAGTTCTGATTTACCCAACATTCAGACCAATATCTCATAAGAAATGAATATGGCTCAAACCTCACCGGGTGTATATATATGAGTGTTAATCAAAGCAATCGAGCCACAAATCAAAATATGCCACTCAAGACCATCATCACAACTTCCCAACATCATTAAACAACCATAAACCAATCTCGAAATTCACCAATGTCCATCTCAAAAGAACAAATAAACCTAAACTAGACTGGTCCACGCAACAGAAAATAAAGACAACCCTAAAAAAGTAAAACTATACATAGTTTATCACATAGCCACGCAAGCACGTAAAACTCCCCCATACTTAAAATCAGACAATGTCCCCATTGTCGATTTGAAGTGAAAGAGAGTAAACCATATAATCAACCGACACGAAAAACAATAAACTATACAAAAAATGAAAGAGAAAAGGGAACAGAAAACATACTAATCACAGTGACAAGTCACTGTGCGTCCGATGGAGATGGTGGTGGGAAAGGCTGACTGGTCCCCGAGCCCCAGCGGGTGTCCCACTGGATGAATCGCTGATCCCAGCTGTCCAATCTAGCATCCTGCTGGTCCTGCCGCTCGCGAATAGACCGGAGACCCTCGGTGAAACTGTCAAACTGCGTGCCCATATGAGTTCAGTGGATCTGCTGCTGGGTGTCCCAATGATCCCACTGAGTCTTCTGCTGGGTCTCCCAGCCGGCCCACTGTGTGTGCTGCCGACTCTCGAAACCGGCCAATCTGGTGTCCTGGCATCAAAGCGATCATGGATAGAGCGGATGTCAGCTGTATACTGCGTCTGAAATGCGGTCCACCATCCCGGTGGCTGCTGTGGAGGAACTTCTGGCTGTGGAATCGGGGTCGGTGTCCAAACGGGTGGAGGTGGTCCACCATCGATGTTCATATGCTCATGCTCGTCGTCTCCCGTCGGCTGTCTAGATGACCCTGGCTGATCAGTGATGGGCGCACTTTGCTAGAGCCTTTTGAAGTATCTACTGTAAGCCTGACGCTGCATATACTCCTGAGCAGTAGTTCGGTTCTTGATTAGGTCAGCCTGCTTCAGCTCCGCGAAGTTAATACAACGCATCTGAGTCGTGTCCTGAACCCCCATCTCACCAAATAAAGTGTAGGGCTGTGGGGTGACTTCAAAGTGATGGCGAGTGCCGTAACAAAATGACCAAGGGCCGGTGCTCCACGCCGATTGAGTGCAATCTCTTGCAAGGTGTTCTGCAAGAAGGTCATGGAACACACTCGCACTCCCGCTCTCATCGCCCATAAGAGAAAAAGCTCGACCTCACTGACCTTGTTCGTCTCTTTTTTCCTGGAAATGTTGTAGCAGATGAACCGATACACAACAGCAGTGGCCAGGTCCTGAATAAGCCCATTGGACATGCCGGCGGAGTCCCAAGTCGTATGTGGGGAGAGCTCGACCCAACTCTTCTGGGTGTCGAAGTCGATGTCCTTGCTACGCGTACCGGTAATGGTAAAACCGCAAACCTGTTTCATGACGGCGTTGTCCACTGTAAAATCCTTCCCCTTAAGCTGACAAGTGAAATATTCGTTCCCATCGGCGAGAACAATTGAGCTGAAAAACTCAAGCATAAGGTCGCGATGCGATGTGTGTTCGATCTTGGTATATTCGGTTAGGTTAAGAACCTTGAGGTACTTCATCACGTCCTCTAGAATGCCCAAGTCGTTCAGGAGGTCCCAATCCACTGCTTTCGGCCTCACCACTTCCTTTTGCGAGAGACAAGCATAAATCTCGCCCTCTTTCCGAGAGTAAATCAGAAACAGGGCACTGTATTGATCCGAAAGGTCATCCCGTTCACCAACCGGAGGTGCATCTCGGGAAGAGGATTCGCCCGCTTTTCGCTTTTTAGCTGGCTCTTGGGTAGATTTCTTCTTAGTGGGACGTATCGGTGTCTTGCCCATTGGAAAAGATGTCTTGGGCAATTTATCGAATACTTCAAGTGCACAAGTTAGAAATGCAAGATTTGGGGAAGACAACAATGATGGAACCCAACTAGTACCCTCCTCAATCTCAATGCATCATCGACATCACAAATACGATGATTTCTTCAAGGCAATAACAATGCGCTCGCTTACCTATTGTTTGTACCCGATTATGTTGAAGTTGAAGATGAAATTGGAGTTGATGAGATGACCGGGTATGGTAGTGCCGGAATGTTGCGAGAAGCTAGGTTTGCAGACGGGAACCTCGGTGAGAACCGCCGGTCGGAGAAGATGGAGGCAATGAGCTTGGACTGTGAGACCGCGTGCTAGGGTTCCCGAACTCACTCTCCAACCGGTTAAACAACCCTCCCACGAAGATATAGAATGGAAAACACGGGATTGAGGGTTGAATTTCAAAGTATTTGATGTTGTTGCGATACGAAATTGAGAGGAAAGGGGCGAGGGCAAACGCCGGTCGTGTACGATGTGTTGAAGGAATTAGAATGGCAGAAAATCTGTTCAAGGAGCTCTTTAAATCACGCCACTCGCAGGCTGCGACTGTGCCAGGGTCGCGACTTGTGTCCTTCGCTGCGGGCGCGGGTCTGGGATCAAGCAGTCGCCACGGCCGCGGCGAAGAATTGTTCGCGGGCCGCGACCAGCCTCCGAGGCTGCGAGCTAACTCCGAGGCCACGAGAAATTCCAAGCAGAAGCACGATACCTGTAGATGCCCATTGTTCGCCACTGCCGCGACGAAGAAACTGCCCGCGGGCCGCGGCTACTAACATATAATTTTATTTTTAATATAACAAATATAGAGCAGTACAAAGGATACTCGTGTTGTCTCGATCAAGCGTAGACTGGGTCGCCGAGACTGACAGTCTCGACATGCCGCTTTCCAAACTCTCCATCGAAATATGGTTTCACTCTCTACCCGTTGACCACGAATAGGTCACCATTAGCCGGATTACGAAGTCGGACAGCTCCGAAAGATAGTACCTCATCAATGATATACGGCCCACTCCAGCGTGATTTGAGTTTTCTGGGAAAGAGACGAAGGCGGGAGTTAAATAGAAGTACATTCAAGCCGGGCTCGAGATTCTTACGGACAATAGTAGCATCGTGAAGTTTCTTCACTTTGTCCTTGTAAATCTTTGCGCTCTCGTAAGCCTCATTCCTCAACTCTTTGAGTTTTGAGAGCTGTTACATCCTCTCTCGCCCGGCTGCATCAAGGTCAAAATTCACCTTTTTGATTGCCCAAAACGGCTTGTGCTCAATCTCAACCGGTAGGTGGCACGATTTTCCATAGACTAGCCGAAAAGGGCTCATCCCCAAAACTCCTTTGTAAGCTGTCCTTTGGGCCCACAGTGCATCGTCAAGCCGACTCGACCAATCCTTCCTAGACGAATTCACTGTCTTCTCGAGAATGGTCTTTATCTGCTTGTTACTCGTTTCTTCCTGGCCCGATGTTTGAGGATGATAAGGAGTGGCCACCTTATGATAAATACCGTATTTCTTCATCATCTTTTCAAAGACACGGTTGCAAAAATGCTTCCCTCCATCACTCACAATAGCCCGTGGAAAACCGAACCTGCTCAAATATGTCCTCGCAAAAACTTGATAACCACATTAGCATCACATGTCCGTGTGGGGATGGCCTCAACCCACTTGGACACGTAATCTACAACAAGAAGAATATATTCAAAACCAAAAGATTTGGGAAATGGTCCATAAAGTCAATACCCCAAACATAAAAAATTTCAACTTGTAGATTGTTCACAAGGGGCATTTCATTCCTAGGACCAATGTTCACTAGTCTTTGGCATCTATCACAAGATTTGCAAAAACTATGAGCATATCTAAAGAGAGTTGGCCAAAACAAACCTGATTGGAGGACTTTAAAGGCGGTCTTCCGACCTCCAAAATGTTCTCCACAATTGAGCTCGTGGCAAAAAGCGAGAACATCTGATTGCTCTTCCTCGAGCACACACCTCCGAAGAATCTCGTCTTTTCCCATTTTAAAGAGGAATGGATCATCCCATAAATAACTTCTGCACAACAAAACAAAACGATTTCTCTCTTGGGAAGAGAGATCAGGCCGCAATTTTCCACAACACAAGTAATTGACAATGTCAGCGTACCAAGCACTTTTAGACACCGCATGCACATGCTCATAAGGAAAATTATCTTTAATAGAATGGTGCGTAATCAATGAAGATGATGATTCAGATGGTACTATGCGTGATAAGTGATCAGCAACTACATTCTCGGACCCCTTCCTATCTCTAATGTCAACATCAAACTCTTGCAACAACAAGATCCACCGGATGAGCCGTGGTTTAGAATGAGTTTTGCTCAAAAGTTACTTCAAAGCCGCATGGTCAAAGTGGATAATCACTTTAGAACCCAAAATATATGATCTAAATTTTTCAAGAGAAAAGACCACAGCTAGAAGTTCCTTCTCGGTGGTAGTGTAATTCTGTTGGGCCCCATTAAGGGTCAAGCTAGCGTAATAAATCACTCTAAGCAACTTATCAACTCGTTGACCCAAAACGGCGCCCACAACTAGATTAGATGCATCACACATAATTTCAAAAGGAATCGACCAATCAGGGGCAATAACAATCGGGGCACTCACAAGTTTGCTCTTGAATTCATTAAAAGCACACAAACAAGCATCATCAAATACAAATGGCACATCTTGAGCAAGCAAATGACACAACGGCTGACTAATCTTAGAGAAATCTTCAATAAATCGCCTATAAAACCCCGCATGCCCCAAAAAACTCCTAATCCCCTTAACATTCACAGGAGGGGGAAGTTTTTCAATAACATCCACCTTGGCCTTATCGACCTTAATCCCCCTACAAGAAACAATATGACCTAAGACAACTCCACTTCTAACCATAAAATGACTCTTTTCCTAACTCAAGGTCAGATTGGACTCAATGCAACGTTCAAGGACTCTAGACAAATTGCGAAGATAATGGGAAAAAGAATTACCAAATATACAGAAGTCGTCCATGAATACCTGCAAGCAGTCCTCAAGCATATCTGAGAAGATGGAGAACATACACCTCTGAAATGTGCCCGGGGCATTGCATAGGCCAAAAGGCATCTGTCTGAAAGCCAAGGTGCCAAAGGGGCATGTGGAAGTCGTCTTGGGTTGATCCTCTGGTGCAATGGCCACTCGGTAGTAGCCAGAAAGTCCATCCAAGAAGCAGTAGAACTGATGGCCCGAGAGACGGTCAAGAATCTGATCAATAAACGGTAATGGAAAGTGGTCCTTCTTGGTCACATCGTTTAGTCGCCTATAATCAATGCACATGCGTCACCCGGTAGTGATGCGGGTGGGGACCAACTCCTTCTTGTCATTCTCGATCACGGTAATGCCTACCTTCTTTGGCACTACATGAATGGGGCTGACCCACTCACTGCTCGCCACCGGATATATCAGCCCCTCAGAAACAACTTGAACACCTCTTTCTTCACTACCTCCATCATATTCGGGTTTAGCCATCGTTGGCTATCCCAAAAATGGCTTGGCTCCCTCTTCAAGGATAATTCGGTGCATGCATGTGGATGGCTGATCCCCTTGATGTCTGCCAAGCTTCATCTGATTGCTCTCTGATTCTTTCAGAGCATGGCTATAAGCTCCTCTTCCTCCTCACTGTCGAGCTCAGCAAAGATGATCACCGGCTTCTGATGGGCATCATCCAAGAAGACATACTTAAGGTGCTGGGGCAGCTCCTTAAGCTCAAATGTGGCCTCAACTCTGGAATGGCCTTCTCCCACTTCAAAAAGTTCAACTGTAAGCTCCTCTTCTTCCTAAAAAACCGGCAATGACACTTCCTCGAACTCATGAAGTACCATCTCATCGACAAAGGGGTCGGCTTGATCAATGAAGGCACACTCTTCTACAAAATTGACCGAGGATGCAGACCCGGCCTCTCAAACGGAAATAGACACTGATTCCCCCAAAACTATCATATTCAGGGTTCCGTTCTTCACGTCGATAAGAGTGTTAGTTGTCGCCATGAAGGGTCTCCCGAGGAGGATGGTGTGATCCTTCCCATTCTCGTGCACATCCCCAACGTCTAAAATAACGAAGTCCACTGGAATGATAAGCTTGCCCACCTTCACGAGAACATCCTTGACTATCCCCTTTAGGTACCGGATGGAACGGTCTGCTAACTGGATGCACATGCGAGTTGGCCTCAACTCCCCAAGGCCAAGCCTCTGAAAAATCGAGAAGGGCATGAGATTTATTCCGGCTCCGAGGTCAAGCATCCCCGAAGCTACCTTCCCGTTTCCCAAGGCAATCTGGATAATAAAGCCTCCAGGGTCACGCTCCTTCTTGGGCAAGTCGTGCTGCATTGCACTTTCCGCTTCGTATACAACCACCTTTTCACCATCTTCGAATTTCCTTTTCTTTGTCACCAAGTCTTTAAAGAATTTTCCATATGATGGCATGTTCTTAATTACATCATGGAGTGGAAAGTTAACATTTACCTTGGAGAGCATGCTGAAAAGATCCCGGAACTGCTTCTCCTGCTTCTCGTTCCTTAGCCGATCTGGGAAGGGAATGCGTGGCTTATATGGATTAGGTGACTTATGTAGCATCGGCTCGTCAGTCACCTTCTCGGGCTCTGCTTCCTTTATCTTTTCCGAGTGAGTCTCCTCATCCTCGGGCTCGGGCATCTCCACCTTGTTATCCACAACCTTCCCGCTTCTGAGTACCGTGATGGCTTTGGCTTGCTCGGGCTAACTAGGTAACTTTCCCTTGTAAGATTCGGCCTCCATGTGCCCGACCCTAGTGGCTAGCTGTCCCAGCTGTGTCTCTATACGCTTGATAGAGGCCTCATGATTAATATTCCTCTGCTCACTATTGGCCATGAATTGAAGGATTTTGTCAAGCTTGTCGTCTTGGAGAGTCGAACTCGACCCTGCTCCTGGTGCTTGCTGCTGCTGCTTCTGCTGCTGAGGTTGGTAGTTCGGGCGTGGCACAAAGTTAGGTCGAGGTTTCTGTTGGGTGAAATTCGGACTGGGCAGTTGGAGGGTGTTCGTGTTGTTTGACCAGGAGAAGTGGGGATTATTTCGCCATCCCGGGTTGTACGTGTTGGAAAACAGGTCATTGCCTGGCCGATTCTGGTATCCCTGCAGAGCACTTGCATCCACATATTGCTCGCCCGAGTCCTGCTCGAATGATAGGGGGCACACTTTGGATCTATGCCTTGGGGCTCCACATGCCCCACATGTGTCAACGACCATAGTTTGCACCGGCTAAGATCCTCGTGCGTTGAGCAACCTCATCTGTTCAGTTAGCTCCGCTAGCTGTTGGGCCATCAAGTCATTTCCTGTTCCGACTTCGTTAACTGCCACTCTTCCCCAGGCTACTCTTTTGCGATGAGGTTGAGCTCATAGTCTCAAAAATTTCGAACATCTCCTCGGCGGTCCTTGCTCCAATGTCCCCTCCTGCCGCATTGTCAACCATATACTGTATGTTTTGGTGAAGGGAGTCGTAGAAACAGTTCATCAGCAGCCCCGGAGAGAGATTGTGATGAGGGCACTACCGTTGGAGATCCTTGAATCTCTCCCAAGCCTCGTGAAGAGGCTCACTCGGTAATTGAGCAAACGAGACAATCTGCGATCGGAGCTCCTGATTTTTCTGATGGGAGTAATACCACCCGATGAACTTCGAATAAACCTCCGTCAAGGTAGTGAGAGAGCCAGGTGAAAGCGTCATGAACCAGGCCTTGGCCTGGTCCTTAAGCGTCTCGGGGAAGCACCTCAACATCAACTGTTTGTCATTCAGTCCGTTGAGAGGAAAAGTGTTGAGTACATTGTAAAATTCCCGAATGAAGTTGAGTGGGTCCTCGCTTGGAAGTCCGTGAAATGCCGGAAGCTGGTTGTAGTGAATTATTTTGAGCTCATAGTTCCGTGCAACATCCGGCAATCGAATGAACGAAGTGATTGGCCCAATCACCGGTTGGGCTAAGGTTTGGAGGGTGTTACGGGGCGGTTGTTGCTGTCGTTCACCCATATCGGAGTTACTACCTTCGGACGATTTCGGAGAATGATCGTCCCCTTTGGGTGATTCGAGGGTAAGCTCCTCCAGTAGTTCCCTTAGGGGGTGATTGTTTATGTTTTGAATAGTAAAAAATCTAGAATTTTTTAATTATGGTTAAGTTTAAGAAAAAGTGGTATGGTTAGTTGTTAGTGGATATATTAAAATAGTATTTAAAATAAAATTGTTAAAGTTGATTTGATATAAAAGTAAGAGAAAATGATTGGAAGTGATAGTTAGTTAAAATTAGTTAAAATTATGTGAGTAGATGAATAGTGAACTAAAGTTGATGTCATATGTAATAATGATTTGTTGAGGTTATTTAATTATATAATAATATTAGAGATAGTGTGGTTGAGTTAAAGTTGAGTTAAATTTGAATTTGAGTAAAAAAAATTACTGTACAAATGGTAAACAATCACCCCCTTAGTCTTTCGTTGAACGGTTTGTCGATAGAAGATAGTACGCGTCCACTCCTGGTACGCATACACAAAGACAAAAGAAACTGTCACGAGCACCAGATAGACAAATAATTTAGCTGGAGAAAAACAATCAAGGAAAAACAAAATCTATGAACAGAAGAAACAAAGAGAAATACTAAAAATAAAATGAATAGGCGCACAAAATAAGTCCTAAACCTTTCCCGGCAACGGCGCCAATTTGTTGTATGTATTTTTACCGGAGCAGAATCGAGAGATTCAAACACCGGGTCGTATCGCAAGGAAGGTTAGTCAGATTATTAAGAACATTTATTCAAACACAATTGAAAAAAATAAAAGAAATAAAATTCCTACACATTCTAATTCAAATAATTGGATGGGTTTTGAATTATCAACTACTTCAAATAATTAAATAAAGCGGGAAAAGTAGCAAGCAAGGACAAAGAACAAATATGATTAAAGGGTCTAGGTTATCGGGGATTTCGCTTTCGGTTCTCAATGCCTTTAACGAGCAATCAATTACTCGACTAAATGACTCAATAAACTAACTTATATAGAGATTCATTCTCAATATCTCACGAAACAAGAGAATAAATATAAACAAATCATTAACAAATTAATTAGCACATAGACAATACATTACCGAACAAGCCTATTCTTTACGAGCCTAGATCAAACGGTTTATCCCTTTTCGGTTTCAAAATCAATTAATTAGATTAAGATGGTGATCAAGCATCTAAACCCTAGGTTAAGCACAACTCGGAAAGATGAGCAATTATCAAGCTTTTAAACGAAACTGAACCGAAATGATAATCCCCTTCCCCTAGCTAATGAATTTAGCTACTCATAATACATTCAACATCAACATACTCAATAATCAAAGTCATTTCAATAAAAAGAAAACGAAAGTAAAGCTTACGATTAACGAATCCAATGTCGAAATCAAGAACAACCGAATCCAAGAGTCAAATCTCTAAGTTTCCACCTTCAAGATTGATCCCCCAAGAGAACAAGTGAAAAAATATGAGTTCTGGAAGTTTTTTTTTTCGTACCAAAAGAACCAAAACCTAGCTTAGAACATAATGAAAACGAATCTATAATCTGCCCTTTATTTTTCTACACGTCGCGGCCTCCGCGGGCCGCGGTGAAGAAGCTCCGCGGCCGTGACCAACCCCCGAGGCCGCGGGAAAGCCTGCTCTGAAGTACTGCTCGTCTGCAACTTTTTGTTCGCCGCGGCCGCGGTGAAGGAACCGTCGCGAGCCGCGTCGACTAAAACTGGGCAGTGCAAATTTTGTTCTCCGCGGCCTCGGGAGCATAGTCGCGGGCCGCGGTGAAGGTTGTTTTCAGGCAAGGTGACGGTTTTCGGCCTCTACGCACGCATTCGGATACGGAATCGAATTTCGTCTTTTCCTACTCGACCCCAACTCATCCATCTATATAGTATTCCACGCATGGTCATTCATCGAGCAACTCATCCTGCACATCACCACCAACAAGAAACGCACAGAAAACTGGAAAAAAGAAACAAAAAGACCAAAAACGAAAAAAAACAAAGGAAATGCAAGATGAGACTCAAAATGGACCAAAAGCCAAAAAGAAATACCTAGAATGGGGAAAAATAAACATAAAATAGACACGAAAACATTAACAAAAATGGAACGAACATATAATGTAATAGTTACTGTTATATTAATAATTATATTTTTTATTAAATGATGCATGAAAATTACATTAATATACAAAATTATATTCTAAAAATTGTTGAAGTTAGTTATTCTAAAATCAGTATTATAATTTTTTATCTAATTAAATGATTATTTTAAATAAATTATTTTTTATTGTCGTGGTAAAATCTCGTAAAATTAAATTGCATAAGAAATTCTTATAATAAATTTAATATTTTTCAGCAAATTAGTAGGTCATGATCTAAAAATTACAAATATGACATCATTTATATATTCTATACATCAGTATAGTGATTCATATGCAATCAAATAGTTACGTATTACTTGTTTGAACCATTAATCAAAATTTAAAACATAAATACCATTATTTAACGTATAATTTTAATATTATATGCATAAATATAACTAATAATACTCTATGTTAAAAAAATTAATAACATTATTTAACATATAATTTTGATATTATATAAACATGAATAATTTATAATACTTTATTTATATTTGAGCAAATGCACAGAGTGGAATAATATATAGTTACTTATTTAATTTTGCATCAGCGCTAGCCAAACACCTAACCAAATCATTTAATCGGTAATCAACTGCATTTAATTCTCAAAGACTCTTCTTTAATGTGCCTAACAATTTTTTATTTCCAAAAACAATAATAAAAATAATAATTTAGAAAGACACACTCATATGTCCATTGCATATGGAGCTGAAAGAGTCATTGTTGACAATTCTCCTGGCATAGTGCTAATAATGGACTAGATCAAAATGGCTCAATTCAATTCTAGTGCTTCTTTTATTAGTGAAGTTTCTAGAAAAATAAAATATATCAAACGACGCAACGCACCTTGGGTCGCTATGGAAACAACCTCCTTGTATAATTACAAGGGTAAGGTCTGCGTGCAACTGACCCCTCAAACCCCAACCTGTTGAGAATATACCGGGTATGTTGATGTTGATGTTGATGTAACTAAAGACTCACTCAATCATTCAAACTGTTTTTTGTATACAAACAAATTAATACTCATACTCAATTTATATTTAATTTTACGTCAACTTTAAATTAGTTCTATTATTTTCAATATTATCAATATAAATAAATAATATCAATCAATTTTCTTAAGGCAACTTCTTTAAAAATTCCTTAGGTCTTAATTAAATTTCATGTCTGTCCCAGTCAAAATTTATTTCCATTTCCTTCCCCACCCCTAAAATCGTCTTCCTCCTAACTCGCTAATATTTAAATAAATCAGAAATAAATTGAAAATAATATCATCTCCACTCGTATTCATCTCATCTTATTATTTTATTGTTTCTCTCTTTATCTATTACTAACTTTCTTATTTTTTTATTATTTTTCTTTCTCTCTTTCCACATTTTTTTTATTATTTCATTCTCATCTTCATCTCTTCTATTACTCTTCTTTTTCTTATTTTTTTTTTATTATTTTTCTTTCTCTTTCCTTCCACACAATATATAAGTACTAAATTACAACAACATTTGTACTGTCCTAGTACATTATAGGTATCATTTTTGTAAAGTTTACAGTATATATTCATTTTCGTTCATATAAGTCAGTACTAAATGACAATATAAGTACTGAGTTACTACAACACTGGTATTGTCCTATTCCAGTATAGGTAACAGTTTTGTAACTCATTAAAACAAACTATTATGAATATAGTGTGATGCACATGTAATAGATATTCATTAATATTTCTAGACTAAAAATTTTCACTAAATAATATTTATAAATTATAAAAATATGAAATCAATATGCAATGCTCTGCCTATATTAATTTATTAAAATATTATATGAAATTTAAATTGTGCAAAATTATAAATATGTCAATTTAAAAGTAGTACATGACTCGTATGATGTACATAACTAATAATAAGTTACATTATTTTATTTCAAAATAAATGTAATTTAAATTTTTTTATTCAAAATTCAATTTGAATACAATGTGGTTCCATGAAATAAATATTTTGATAAATTTTTTTATCATATATTAAAATTATATAGGAATAATAAGTATAATGTTAAAACTTACATCTTTTCATTAATTAATATAATTTTTTTTGTATATCTAAATAAAAAAATTATATTATACTAATCTTTATTTTATATAAATATATATTATACTAATCTCACAATTTTTAAGATTTGTTGTATGTTACTCTGTCGTTCACATTTATCATCTAATTCTCTATAATTAAATTATAAATTTTACTAAAAAAATATTTATTCAAAGATCTATCTATTTTTCAAGAGAAATATATATCAACTAGTACGATACCCGTGTACTATACGGGTACTTAAATATATTAATAGTTTGTATAATATTAATGAATTTAGTTTTAATAGAAATAATGAATAACACTTTGTTAGTTATTCTGTAGCGCCCCGTTCGAATATTAGATTTTTCAGATTATTTATATTAATGGCATTATTGTTATTATTTGAATTATTTGTCTTCATGGTATTATTGCTCAACTTTTATCGTTTAGACTTATTATTATTTAATTAGACGTAGTCTAATTAACATAATAAGTCGTATATTTCCATTTATTGTTCATCGTCAATCGATTCAATGGGAAATTCTTGTTATCGCGTTGTATTCCTTTCGGCCAGATTAAATTGATTCCCGGCCCATTTTGGGTGATATTCCAGCCCCATTTATGGTTTGATATTTTCAGCCCATTTGGTGTGTAAATTTGGTCCATTTGAGTAATATTTCTTTTGGCCCATTAAGAATTTATTTGGCCCATTTTGCACATAACTCTTGGCCCAATGTTGAAGTTCAATTATCCCACGTGTAAAATACACGAGCAGAAGAGATATTTTTCTTTCCCTGCGACCAGGTCCTCCCCCTTAACGGCTCAAAAGTCTGGTCGCGATTTCAAGGGAGAATCTTCTCGCATGATCGAACCCCTCTCGTTCTCTTATATCTCAGCCGAGGAGTTATTCTCGCCTAAGAAGAGTTCAATTTTTCTCTGATCTTCTCAATCACTGCAGTCTGCTCTCTTAAAAAAAAAAAATTTGCCATTAACTCCGGCGACTGCAACTCCGAGCAGCATCCATTTTTCCGGCGACCTTCGTTCTCGAGCGACAGTCACCACTCTCGAGCAGCAGTTCTGTTCGCGAAGCACCTGCAGTCCTTCAACCTGCGAAGCCTATGAAAACCGACATCCGCCATTGCCTGGGAGCTTGAGCTGTCGTCGAGCCGTCAGTCAAGGTGAGGTCCCGCCGCAACCAGTACGTCCATCCTTCGCGAGCAGCGACATATTCGAGGAGTTCCGAGCGTTCGAGGTGTCGGTCTGAGTTTTGTTCATTCCCGTCCTTTTGTTCAATTTTTTAACTGGGCTCGTAGATTTCCGAAGACGGGTAACCATTTCGAACCTTCTCGTTATTTTGTTCGTGCTTGTATAACCTGATGATAGATATATATATCGTGCTTGAACCAGATCAATTGTTGTAGTCGATTTCTTTCGGTTCGTTTAATTATTCGTAATTGTTATCGTGGACAAGTTGGAACTCTGGTTTTCGAAAAACATCGAGCCATGCTATTGAGTTTTGTCTGAATAATCGAGTATCTCAGTTTGTTGTTGTGATTATTGAGTGATTTCGGAGTCTTGTATTATGGTTTTGGAATTGTCGTCCTATTGTTGCTGACGTTCGAGCCTTTTAACCGTTGTTTTGTTTATTCAGTTTTTATAAATCTCTCGAACTCTGAAAATTCATTTTTATCGTGATATTTGCGTGATTTTTCGATCTCGAGTCGTGCTCGAGGTTTGTCGTCGTAAGAGTTTTAGGCATACTGACCTTGGGTCGCTATGAAAACAGCCTCCTTGTATAATTACAAGGGTAAGGTCAGCGTACAACTGACCCCCCAGACCCCAACCTGTTGGGAATATACTGGGTATGTTGTGTGTGTTGTGTTGTGTGTTGTTTTTCCTCCTCTGTTCGCATGGGATAAAGTTTGTTCGCGCAGGTAGCAGAAATTTTGTTAAAATTCTGTAGTGTTTCGTTATTTTAGCCTCTGCAAAATTATATATTCAAGCCCATAGCAAGTTATTTCCCTTAGCGGACCATGTTAAGTTCTCACTTTACCCGTAGCCCACCAACAACCTAGAGGAACGACCCAAACCGTGTAAGCAAGTGAAGAAAGGCGTGCGAGCCGTAGGGCCCGAAGTCAGCCCGCGAGTGGCCCGCTCTAACTCCACAACTGCAGGCTGCTTGGCCCGCGAGTGGCCCAGTCCTGGCCCGCGGCCTACAAACCCTGTTTTGAGCGGCCCAAATGGTGTGTACACCCAACTTCTTGGCAGATTTTCAGCCCAGCGTGCGGACAGGTGGTCCAGTGCGACCTTTTAACCAATTTTTAGTTCCGGAATCTCGTTTTCCATACCAAGCTCATTTTCAAAACTTATTTTAAAATGAGAAAAATTTGGGAAAATTATTATAAGTCCCGAGACTACAAATTTTGTTCTCCGAATCCTATTTTTTTTAATAAATGTGAGAGTTCCAAGTCCACGAAAAATCCAATTAAAACCCTGATGTCTTAATTTTTTATAAGTATGAGTTTTATGTTAAATGCGAGTAGTGGGTTAGATTATTGATGTATTATCTCACTTAATTGTAGGTGTTTGAGGAGTTAAGCCCTCGACCTACTTGTTATAGATATGCTGTAAAAGCTATGTTTTTCAAATTCTATCGATTTCATTTTGATCTAGCCATCATGTTTCAGTCAAAGTACATATGTTTGCAGTTTATTTCTTATGCAAATCATACTCCATGTCTATATTGAGATATGTTCGAAGTGTTTCGAACAGAAAGATCACCTATCATTTCCTTGTAAGACTAAACTATTCGTTTACAGTCTAGTCATGCAGTGAGACCCCTCTTGGAAAAAGACTGTAGTGTATTCTTGATTCAGTTGGTCTTTGACTGAAGAATTTCACTAGCACTTATGATAATTGTTGAACAGGACCACAAAAGGATAAGATTATGAGACTCACTGATCGTTGTTGTAATTGATGGGTCGACTCCGAAAACTGAAGTGAACCGGTGGAAATGGGCTCTGATTTGCTTAAACCGTCTCCAAATCATCTTCGAACCGCTACAAACACCTGCAAGAACTCAACACCAGATGTTTTCCCGGTGAAGAGCCTCCGACAATCAAGTCAGTATGGGAGTGATGAGGATGAGCTCTGGTCAGTAGGAGCAGCAGCTGGGAAATGAATAGAGAATGAAAGTTAGGGTTTGGAGTTGCCTCACTTCCTTTATATAGAGGCAAAATATTTACCTGAAGTCCCCAAATTGCCCTGGCAGACTTATGCGAAGTGTCCAAAATGCCCTGGTCGGTTCGCATTCCGTCCACCTCCTACTCATCATCTAGATTCCTTCTTATTCTTAGTGGATTCACTCTTGTTTGGAGGTTTTCCCGTGATATGTTGAAGTATATAGAAGTCGTCAGAGGTCTTGGTGTTGTCAAGTCGACTTCGGGTGCTGCCGAGTCGACTTAGGCCAATCTTGAACGTCTGTAGATCGTATTGCGCATATTCATCTCTTTGGGGGAAGTCGACTTTCTGAAGGTCGACTGAGAGAAACACCTCGGACTTCGTTAACCTGAGAACTGATCTCGAGAGATTTATAGGAAAAATCGACCTTGCAGAAGTCGATCCCTCGATGTCGATTAGTGTAGGTCGATTTGCATGCCTACCATTCGACCGGGTAGTTAGTACTTGAACCGCTATGCTGCGATATGGCTATATCATCTAGTCCCCCCAAAGATTACTCGAAGCAATTCTGAGCTTAAGAGTAAATTTTGTCGACTGAGTAGCCTGCTTGAGTGTTTCCTCACGTTAAACTTTGCTATTTGTCGTTGTCTTAAATCATGTCCTTTTTTAAGGCGTTTTCCTCTCAGTCAATTTCCTGGGTTCCAGTCGCATCCATATATATCTCGACTTGTGAATAGTCCTATCGCTTTTACTTGTATGAATTCTCATATTGATTGGATGTCTGAACATTCTTTCAAATTTCAAAATTCAAAAAGGTTTGAAACCTGATAAGACGTTTTCTCTTTCTGCCGCTTCGTATTACGTGCGTCATCTTGACCGTTGAATCCACCTTTAATCCAAGGGCTAGGGTTTCACTACTTCCCCTATAAGTAT
>CACSLK010017224.1:21249-32799 GCA_902706635.1 Striga hermonthica | reverse complement strand
GCGAAGGACTTGATAACACAAAGGCAACGGTGCAAGATCTGATGGAAACCGTGAATAGGCGCTTCGACAAGATGGCGCGCAATGTACTCGCACGCCTATCACCACCACGGCAGCAAGATCACGCACGACCCCACAACCGTGAGCGTGCCGAAAGAGAGGAGCATCAGCGTGAAGGGTACGAACCTGAGGAACGCACGCCATCGCCTAGGTGCGATGCGCGACACGTGCATGAGCGGGCTGATGGTGCGCAACGCCGCTATGCACGCAAACGAACATACGAGGAGTACGAGCGCAAGCCCGAGGATGAGTTCGAATGGCGATCGCAGGGGTCCAACTACCGTGATTGGCCGAGGCCTGATAAGCCAAAGCTGGTGTTGTCCATGTTCAACGGATTCGATGCCGAGGCTTGGCTCAACCGTGTTGTCCAGTACTTCGAGCTCAACGGAACCAATGGCCATGATCGAGTAAGGTACGCAGCATATTATCTTGATGGTGAGGCCAATGTATGGTGGCAATGGCTCACCAGGATCTACCGCAAGCGACAACAAATTATCACTTGGGATGTCTTTGAAAGAGAGTTGCTTACGCATTTCGGTACGTCTGATTACCATAATTACAACGAGGCTCTTGCACGCATACGACAGACCAGCAACTTGTGTGAATATATTAAGGAGTTCGAACGTCTAGCATGCCGCGTGCGAGATTGGCCTGAAGACGCATTGGTGTGAGCGTTCATCGGCAGCCTAAAGTTTGATCTAGCTGCTGAGGTGCGCTTAGAGCGTCCCGAGACAATGCATGCCGCCATGGAGGTTGCCCGACGCCGAGAAGATCATCTTGTGGCAACTCGAAGGGGACGGGTGTTCATTCCATTTTTATTAGTGTTTTCGTGTCTATTTTATGTTTATTTTTCTCCATTCTAGGTATTTCTTTTTGGCTTTTGGTCCATTTTGAGTCTCGTCTTGCATTTCCTTTGTTTTGTTCGTTTTTGGTCTTTTTGTTTTTTTTCTCCGGTTTTCCGTGCGTTTCTTGTCAGTGGTGATGATCAGGATGAGTTGCTCGAAGAATGACCATGCGTGGACTACTATATAGATGGATGACCTGGGGTCGAGTAGGAAAAGACAGAATTCGATTCCGTATCCGAATGCATGCGTACGAGGCCGAAAACTGTCATCTTGCCAGAAAACAACCTTCACCGCAGCCCGCGACTATGCTTCCGAGGCCGCGGAGAACAAAATTTGCACTGCCCAGTTTTAGTCGCCGCGGCCCGCGACGGTTCCTTCACCGCGGCCGCGGCGAACAAAAAGTCGCAGACGAGCAGCACTCCAGAGCAGGCTTTCCCGCGGCCTCAGGGGTTGGTCGCGGCCGCGGAGCTTCTTCGTCGCGGCCTTCGCGCAGAAAAATAAAGGGCAGATTTTAGATTCGTTTTCATTATGTTCTAAGCTAGGTTTTGTTCTTCTGGTATGAAATAAAATTCCTGAACCTCTATTTTTCACTTTGTTCACTTGGGGATCAATCTTGAGTGTGAAAACTTAGAAATTTGACTCTTGGATTTGGTTTTTCTCTTGTTCTCGACATTGGATTCGTTAATCGTAAGCTTTACTATCGTTTTCTTTTCGATTGAGATGGATTTGATTATTGAATATGTTGATGTTGAATGCATAATGAGTAGCTAAATTCATTAGCTAGGGGTAGGGGATCATCGGTCCGGTTCGATTTCGTTTAAATGCTTGGTAATTGCTCATCTTTCCGAGTTGTGCTTAACCTAGGGTTTAGATGCTTGATCTCCATCTTAATCTAATTAATCGATTTAGAAACCAAAAGGGGATAAATCGTTCGATCTAGGCTCGTTAAGAATAGGCTTGTTCGGTAACGTATTGTCTATGTGCTAATTGATTCGTTAATGATTTGTTTATGTTTATTCTCTTGTTTTGTGAGATATTGAGAATGAATCTTTGGATGAGTTAGTTTATCGAGTCCTTTAGTAGAGTAATTCATTGCTTGTTAAATGCATTGAGAACCGGAAGCGAAATCCCCGATACCCTAGCGCCTTAATCATAATCGTTCTTCGTCCTTGCTTACTACTTTCTCTGCTTTATTTAATTATTTCCAGTAGTTGATAACTAAAAACCCATCCAATTATTTGATTTAGAATGTTTAGGAATTTTATTTCTTTTATTTCTTTTAATTGTGTTGAATAAACGTGCTTAATAATCCGGCTAACCTTCCTTGCGATACGACCTGATGTTCGAATCTCTCGATTCTGCTCCGGTAAAAACATTTACAACAAATTGGCGCCGTTGCCAGGGTCTTCTCCACCCTGTGAGTCGCCATCGTCGTCTCCGACCGTACAGTCCTCCTCCCAGCGGTTTATCTCCGTCCCTAGTAGCAACTCGAATGGATTTCCGTCCACCCTCAACTCCGAGCTGCAACTCGCACGGTTCAACATATTTGGGTCTCGATTGTCCGGTAACTGTTATCCTAACTCCTACTCCGAAATTTCAAGTTTTGTGATTGGTTGGTGGATTTTGCACTGAGATTAAACAAACCTTGGGTCTCCGCCATTATCATCTTCTCCAAAGCTTGAACACCACATTTGCTCCCGCAAGGTGTTTGTCAAATTGCCTGAGAGACGTTCAAATGGGCAAGACTCCGATACGGCCCACTAAGAAGAAAACCACCCAAGAGCCGGCTAAAAAGCGAAAAGCGGGCGAATCCTCTTCCCGAGATGCACCTCCGGTAGGTGAACGGGGTGACCTTTCGGATCAATACAATTCCCTGTTTCCGATTTACTCGCGGAAAGAGGGCGAGATTTATGCCCGTCTCTCGCAAAAGGAAGTGGTGAGGCCGAAAGCAGTAGATTGGGACCTCCTGAACAACTTGGGTATTCTAGAGGATGTGATGAAATACCTCAAGGTTCTTAACTTAACCGAATATGCCAAGATCGAACACACATCGCATCGCGGCCTTATGCTTGAGTTTTTCAGCTCATTTGTTCTCGCTGATGGGAACGAATATTTCACTTGTCGGCTTCAGGGAAGGGATTTTACAGTGGACAACGCCGTCATGAAACATGTTTGCGGGTTCACCATTGTCGGTACTCGTAGCAAGGCCATCGACTTCGACCCCCAAAAGAGGTGGGCCGAACTCTCCCCACATACGACTTGGGACTCCGCCGGCATGTCCAATGGCTTATTCAGGACCTGGCCACTGCTGTAGTTCATCGTTTCATCTGCTACAACATTTCCGGCAAAAAAGAGGCAAACAAGGTCAGTGAGGTTGAACTTTTTCTCTTATGGACGATGAGAGAAGGAGTGCGAGTGTGTTCTATGACCTTCTTGCAGAACACCTTGCAAGAGATTGCACTCAATCAGCGTGGAGCACCGGCCCTTGGTCATTTTATTGCGGCACTCGCCCGTCACTTTGAACTCACCCCACAACCCTACAAATTATTTGGTAAGATGGGGGTTCAGGACACGACTCAGATGCGTTGTATTAACTTCGCGGAGCTAAAGCAGGCTGACCTAATCAAGAACCAGACTACTGCTCAGGAGTATACGCAGCGCCAGGCTTACAGTACATACTTCAAAAGGCTCCAGCAAAGTGCGCCCATCACTGATCAGCCAGGGTCATCTAGACAGCCGACGAGAGACGACGAGCATGAGCATATGAACGTCGATGGTGGCCCATCTCCACCCGTTTGGACACCGGCCCCGATTCCACAGCCAGAAGTTCCTCCACAGCAGCCACCGGGTTGGTGGACCGCATTTTTGACGCAGTATACAGCTGACATCCGCTCTATCCATGATCGCTTTGATGCCCAAGACACCAGATTGGCCGGTTTTGAGAGCGGGTAGCACACACAGTGGGCCGGCTGGGAGACCCAGCAGAAGACTCAGTGGGATCATTGGGACACCCAGCAGCAGACCCACTGGACTCATATGGACACGCATTTCGACAGTTTCACTGAGGGTCTCCGGTCTATTCGCGAGCGGCAGCACCAACAGGATGCTAGATTGGACAACTGGGATCAACGATTCATCCAGTGGGACACCCGCTGGGGCTCGGGGACCAGTCAGCCTTTCCCACCATCACCTCCACCGGACGCACAGTGACTTGTCGCTGTGCTTAGTATGTTTTCTGTTCCCTTTTCTCTTTCATTTTTTATTGTAGTTTGTTGTTTTTCGTGTCGGTTGATTATATGGTTTACTCTCTTTCAATGCAAATTGACAATGGGGACATTGTCTGATTTTAATTGTGGGGGAGTTTTACGTGCTTGCATGGCTATGTGATAAACCATGTCTAGTTTTACTTTTTTAGGGTTGTCTTTATTTTCTGTTGTGTGGACCAGTCTAGTTTAGGTTTATTTGCTCTTTTGAGATGGACATTGGTAAATTTCGAGATTGGTTTATGGTTGTTTAATGATGTTTGGAAGTTGTGATGATGGTCTTGAGTGGCATATTTTGATTTGTGGCTCGATTGTTTTGATTAACACTCATATATATACACCCAGTGAGGTTTGAGCCATATTCATTTCTTGTGAGATATTGGTCTGAATCTTGAATAAATCAGAACTTGCCTTGAGTCTGCTGTGAAATAAGTTGATTGAATTTGTGATAGGTGAACATGATTAAGGCATTCTTTGCTATTTGTGTATCCTTTTTCTTCTTTCGAGAATAATTTTCGCTAGTTACCCCTTTGAGCCTTACTTCTTATTCTCGTTGTTGACCTTGTGTTGATAATGTTTTAAAAGTGGATGGTGATGATTGTCGAAGTTGTATATATATATAAAAAAAAACCTAACGGATTATACTCTAAGTGCTCCAACCGTTCAATTACTGGTCACGAGCAATGAGTACGAGAAACTGGTCTAGGAGACTCGGGCAGAAAACCCGATGGCTAAACCTAGATAAGATGTCCATAAGGTTTCAAAAAAAAAAATGATAATAATGTGGAAGCGTGTTGGCCTTGGTGAAGGTTGGAGAACCGGTTGAAACCAGAGGAGTTGTTGAAACCCGACCCATTAAGCTTACATTACACCCATCAAAGTCCTTTTGATTCACTGTCTCATTGATTTGATTGATTTAGAGTAGGGGTTAGACGATAGGCAAGCGTATGATCGATTTGACTGACGACCAATTTGAGTGCATACGACACAATTATTTGATGTGGATAACATACATTTCGTGCCCCATCACATTTTGAAGCAAAATCGTATACATTTAAAGAAGTCAAGGAAAATACGAGTAAATAGGGATAAAAGGGAAAAACTTATCAACGTCTCCAGAAAGACTTGTTTTTGAACACACCACCATTATTTGATGTGGATAACATATATTTCGTTCCCCATCACATTTTGAAGCAAAATCGTATACATTTAAAGAAGTCAAGGAAAATACGAGTAAATAGGGACAAATGGGAAAAAATAATCAACGTCTCTGGAAAGACTTGTTTTCGAACACGACACTATTACTTGATGTGGATAACATATATTTCGTGCCCCATCGTGTTTTGAAACAAAATCGTATACATTTAAAGAAGTCAAGGAAAATACGAGGCAATAGAGGCAAAAGGAAAAAAAATAATCAACGTCTCCAGAAAGACTTGTTTTCGAACACAGAACCATTATTTGATGTGGATAACATATATTTCGCGCCCCATCACATTTTGAAGCAAAATCATATACATTTAAAGAAGTCAAGGATTGTACAAAAAAAAAAGAAGACAAGGAAAATACGAGTAAATAGGGATAAAAGGGAAAAAAATAATCAACGTCTCCGGAAAGACTTGTTTTCGAACATGACACCATTATTTGATGTGGATAACATATATTTCGTGCCCCATCGCGTTTTGAAGCAAAATCGTATATATTTAAAGAAGTCAAGGAAAATACGAGTAAATAGGGACAAAAGAGAAAAAATAATCAACGTCTACGGAATAACTTGTTTTCGAACACTGCACCATTATTTGATGTGGATAACATATATTTCGTGCCCCATCGCGTTTTGAAGGAAAATCGTATATATTTAAAGAAGTCAAGGAAAATACGAGTAAATAGGGACAAAAGGGAAAAAAATAATCAACGTCTACGGAAAGAATTGTTTTCGAACACTGCACCATTATTTGATGTGGATAACATATATTTCGTGCCCCATTTCGGTTTGAAGGAAAATCGTATATATTTAAAGAATTTAAAGTAAATACGAGTAAATTGGGACAAAAGGGAAAAAATAATCAACGTCTCCAGAAAAACTTGTTTTTGATCAACCACACCATTATTTGATGTGGATAACATATATTTCGTGCCCCATCGCGTTTTGAAGCAAAATCGTATACATTTAAAGAAGTCAAGGAAAATACGAATAAATAGGGACAAAAGGAAAAAAATAATCAACGTCTCCAGAAAGACTTTTTTTCGAACACGGAAACATTATTTGATGTGGATAACATATATTTCGTGCCCCATCGCGTTTGAAGCAAAATCGTATACATTTAATGAAGTCAAGGAAAATACGAGTAAATAGAGGCAAAAGGAAAAAATAATCAACGTCTCCGGAAAGACTTATTTCCGAACACGACACCATTATTTGATGTGGATAACATATATTTCGTGCCCATCGCATTTGAATCAAAATCGTATACATTTAAAGAAGTCAAGGAAAATACGAGTAAATAGAGGCAAAAGGAAAAAAATAATCAACGTCTCCAGAAAGACTTTTTTTCGAACACGGAAACATTATTTGATGTGGATAACATATATTTCGCGCCCCATCACGTTTTGAAGCAAAATCATATACATTTAAAGAAGTCAAGGAAAATACGAGTAAATAGGGACAAAAGGGAAAAAATAATCAACGTCTCCGGAAAGACTTGTTTTCGAACACGACAACATTATTTTATGTGGATAACATAAATTTCGTGCCCCATCGCGTTTTAAAGCAAAATCGTATACATTTAAAGAAGTAAAGGAAAATACGAATAAAAAGGGACAAAAGGGAAAAAATAGTTAACGACTACGAAAAGACTTGTTTTCAAACCAGACACCATTATTTGATGTGGATAACATATATTTCGTGCCTCATAGCGTTTTGAAGCAAAAATCATATACATTTAAAGAATTTAAAGTAAATACGAGTAAATTGGGACAAAAGGGAAAAAATAATCAACGTCTCCAGAAAGACTTGTTTTCGAACACCACACCATTATTTGATATGGATAACATATATTTCGTGCCCCATCGCGTTTTGAAGCAAAATCGTATACATTTAAAGAAGTCAAGGAAAATACGAGTAAATAGGGACAAAAGGGAAAAAATAATCAACGTCTCCGGAAAGACTTGTTTTCGAAGACGACACCATTATTTGATGTGGATAACATATATTTCGTGCCCCATCGCGTTTGAAGCAAAATCGTATACATTTAAAGAAGTCAAGGAAAATACGAGTAAATAGAGGCAAAAGAAGAAAATAATCAATGTCTCCGGAAAGACTGGTTTTCGAACACGGAACCATTATTTGATGTGGATAACATATATTTCGTGCCCCATCACGTTTTAGGCAAAATCCTATACATTCAAAGAAGTCAAAGAAAATATGAGTAAATTGGGATAAAAGGGAAAAAGTAATCAACGTCTCCGGAAAGACTTGTTTTCGAACACGAAACCTTTATTTGATGTGGATAACATATATTTCGTGCCCCATCGCGTTTTGAAGGAAAATCGTATATATTTAAAGAAGTCAAGGAAAATACGAGTAAATAGGGACAAAAGGGAAAAATTAATCGACGTCTACGGAAAGACTTGTTTTCGAACACTGCACCATTATTTGATGTGAATAACATATATTTCACGCCCCATCACATTTGAATCAAAATAGTATACATTTACAGAAGTCAAGGAAATACGAGTAAATAGGGATAAAAGGGAAAAACTAATAAACGTCTCCGGAAAGACTTGTTTTCGAACACGCCACCATTATTTGATGTGGATAACATATATTTCGTCCCCCATCACATTTTGAAGCAAAATCGTATACATTTAAAGAAGTCAAGGAAAATACGAGTAAATAGGGACAAAAGGAAAAAATAATCAACGTCTTTGGAAAGACTTGTTTTCGAACACGACACCATTACTTGATGTGGATAACATATATTTTGTGCCCCATCACGTTTTGAAACAAAATCGTATACATTTAAAGAAGTCAAGGAAAATACGAGTAAATAGAGGCAAAAAGAAAATAAATAATCAACGCCTCCGGAAAGACTTGGTTTCGAACACAGAATAATTATTTGATGTGGAACACATATATCGCGCCCCATCGCGTTTTGAAGAAAAATCATATACATTTAAAGAAGTCAAGGAAATACGAGTAAATAGGGACAAAAGGGAAAACATAATCAACGTCTACGGAAAGACTTGTTTTTTAACACGACACCATTATTTGATGTGGATAACATATATTTCGTGCTCCATCGCGTTTTGAAGCAAAAGCGTATATATTTAAAGAAGTCAAAGAAAATACGAGTAAATTGGGACAAAAGGGAAAAAATAATCAACGTCTCTGGAAAGACTTGTTTTCAAACACGACACCATTTTTTGATGTGGGTAACGTATATTCGTGCCGCATCGTGTTTTGAAGCAAAATCGTACCTTTAAAGAAGTCAAGGAAAATACGAGTAAATAGAGGCAAAAGGAAATAAAATAATTACCGTCTCCAAAAAGACTTATTTTCGAAAACGGAACCATTATTTGATGTGGATAACATATATTTCGCGCCCCATCACATTTTGAAGTAAAATCATATACATTTAAAGAAGTCAAGGATTGTACCAAAAAAAAAGAAGTCAAGGAAAATACTAATAAATAGGGATAAAAGGGAAAAAATAATCAACGTCTCCGGAAAGACTTGTTTTCGAACACGACACCATTATTTGATGTGGATAACATATATTTCGTGCCCCATCATTTTTTGAAGCAAAATTGTATACATTTAAAGAAGTCAAGGAAAATACGAGTAAATAGAGGCAAAAGGAAAAAAATAATCAACGTTTCTAGAAAGACTTGTTTTCGAACACAGAACCATTATTTGATGTGGATAACATATATTTCGTGCCCCATCACGTATTGAAGCAAAATCGTATACATTTAAAGAAGTTAAGGAAAATAAGAGTAAATAGGGACAAAAGGGAAAAAAATAATCAACGTCTACGGAAAGACTTGTTTTCGAACACGACACCATTTTTTGATGTGGATAACATATATTTCGTGCCCCCATCGCGTTTTAAAGCAAAATTGTATACATTTAAAGAAGTCAAGGAAAGTACGAGTAAATAGAGACAAAAGGGAAAAAATAATCAACCTCTCTGTAAAGTCATATTTTCGAACACGACACCATTATTTGATGTGGAAAACATATATTTCGTGCCCCATCGCGTTTGAAGCAAAATCGTATACATTTAAAGAAGTCAAGGAAATACGAGTAAATAGAGGCAAAAGGAAAAAAATAATCAACGCCTCCGGAAAAACTTGTTTTCGAACACGAAACCATTATTTAGTGTGGATAACATATATTTCGCGCTTCCCCATCACGTTTTGAAGCAAAATCGTATACATTTAAAGAAGTCAAAGAAAATACGAGTAAATTGGGACAAAAGGGAAAAATTAATCAACGTCTCCGGAAAGACTTGCTTTCGAACATGACACCATTATTTAATGTGGATAACATATATTTCGTGCCCCATCGCGTTGTGAGGCAAAATCGTATACATTAATAGAAGACAAGGAAAATACGAGTAAATAGGGACAAAAGGGAAAAAATAATCAACGTCTCTGGAAAGACTTTTTTTCGAACACGGAACCATTATTTGATGTGGATAACATATATTTCGTGCCCCATCACATTTTGAAGCAAAATCGTATTCATTTAAAGAAGTCAAGGAAAATACGAGTAAATAGAGGCAAAAGGAAAAAAAAAAAATCAACGCCTCCGAAAAGACTTGTTATCGAACACGGAACAATTATTTGATATGGAACACATATATCGTGCCCCATCGCGTTTTAAAACAAAATCGTATACATTTAAAGAAGTCAAGGAAATACGAATAAATAGGGACAAAAGGGAAAAAATAATCAACGTCTACGGAAAGACTTATTTTTGAACACGACACCATTATTTGATGTGGATAACATATATTTAGTGCTCCATTGCTTTTTGAAGCAAAAGCGTATACATTTAAAGATGTCAAAGAAAATACGAGTAAATTGGGACAAAAGGGAAAAAATAATCAACGTATCCGGAAAGACTTGTTTTCGAACACGACACCATTATTTGATGTGGATAACAAATATTTCGTGCCCCCTCGCATTTTGAAGCAAAATCGTATACATTTAAAGAAGTCAAGGAAAATACGAGTAAATAGAGGCAAAAGGAAAAAATAATCAACGTCTCTGGAGAGACTTGTTTTCGAACAGGACACCATTATTTGATGTGGATAAAATATATTTCGTGCCCCATCGCGTTTTGAAGCAAAATCGTATACATTTAAAGAAGTCAAGGAAAATACGAGTAAATAGGAACAAAAGGGAAAAAATAATCAACGTCTCCGGAAAGACTTATTTTCGAACACGACACCATTATTTGATGTGGATAACATATATTTCGTGCCCCATCGCATTTTAATCAAAATCGTATACATTTAAAGAAGTCAAGGAAAATACGAGCAAATAAAGGCAAAAGGAAAAAAATAATCAACGTCTCCGGAAAGACTTGTTTTCGAACACGGAACCATTATTTGATGTGGATAACATATATTTCTGCGCCCCATCACGTTGTGAAGCAAAATCGTATACATTTAAAGAAGTTAAAGAAAATACGAGTAAATTGGGACAAAAGGGAAAAATTAATCAACGTCTCTGGAAAGACTTGTTTTCAAACACGGCACATTATTTGATGTGGATAACATAAATTTCGTGCCCCATCGCGTTTTAAAGCAAAATCGTATGTATTTATAGAAGTCAAGGAAAATACGAGTAAATAGGGACAAAAGGGAAAAAAATAATCAACGTCTATGGAAAGACTTGTTTGCGAACACGACACCATTATTGGATGTGAAAAACACATATTTCGTGCGCCATCGTGTTTTGAAGCAAAATTGTATACATTTAAAGAAGTCAAGGAAAATACGAGTAAATAGAGGCAAAAGGGAAAAAATAATCAACGTCTCCGGAAAGACTTGTTTTCGAACACGGAACCATTATTTGATGTGGATAACATATATTTCGTGCCTCATCGCGTTTTGAAGCAAAATCGTATACATTTATAGATGTCAAGGAAAATACGAGTAAATAGGGACAAAAGGGAAAAAATAATCAACGTCTCCGAAAAGACTTGTTTTCGAACACGACACCATTATTTGATGTGGATAACATATATTTCGTGCCCCATTATTTTTTGAAGCAAAATTGTATACATTTAAAGAAGTCAAGGAAAATACGAGTAAATAGAGGCAAAAGGAAAAAAAATAATCAACGTCTCTAGAAAGACTTGTTTTCGAACA
>CACSLK010017154.1:118735-130015 GCA_902706635.1 Striga hermonthica | reverse complement strand
GGAATCGAACAAACTTGACCAATCCAGGAAGCTGACGTCACGGCGAAGTCAACGGCGTTGACCGGTCGGAAATCGGAGCATCCACGCGCTCTCACGCGCGCGTGAGTCTTAGCAGCTGCGATCTTCCGGTGGCGCGTGTGGGCGCGTGCGGCGGTGGCTGGCGGCGATCTCGACGGCGATCTATTCGACTCGTCGTCCTGGTCGTCGTGGTATGGTCACTTGCTGGTTTTGGTCTCCGGTTTGTATGGATGATAGATTTGATTAGAATCCCGTATATACCTTAAGATCTTCTACTGTATTCTCAAACAGCTATCTAGATCTTGTATCAGTGGAGCACAAGAAATAGAACAAATCCTTGGAAGAGAGAGAGAGAGAGGGGCGAACGTGTTTTTGGGTTATGGGATTGTGTCTCCCTTCCAAGAGCCTAATGTTGTATATATAGAGCTACAGTAGGGAACCTAAGGAGAATAGGATAAGGGCTTCTAATATATTAATACTATGGAGCAACCCCACAATTAATATATTAATAATATTAAAGTCCACCACAATAATATTATTGCACTCCCTTTACCTATCCCAAATTACATTTGAGACTCCTTATTATAATTATCCGATTTACCTCCCCATGTTTAAGATATAATGTCCATTAATTAATTCGATCACTAATAATCAAGAATTAATTAATATATTATATTACCGAAGCTAGCGCTCGCTCATAGCATTCATATTATGCCGGAATAAATCCACCTGCAGGGTTTAGCATAATATTCCTTCATGAACTCACTTCGGGGACATCATCAGACTAACGCACATGGTGACCGTAAATATCCTAATAGCACATCGAACACATAATGTCATTACCCAATTCATTAAGTACGTCGACCTGGCTTGGATTTCACCCTAAGAATCAAAGCAACAACAATTATGTGCACATGCCTATTTAATATCTTACTGGTTAAGAGCACGCAATAATTAACTAAGGCCTAGTTCGTTTACGACGATCAGTATAAAACAAACATCCCTCTCTGGGATCCTGTTCAATACATAAATGTACTAGCGCAACTAATCGGTCAAGACAAACCGTACGGTTGACACTACACCGTTCCGATGGGTTGTTCAATTCTATCTAGGTTGTGAACCAATGATTATTGTTTCGCAAGTAACTGATATAGTGATCTTCGGTACGCCCGATGACGACCCACTTATCTACATGCAAAACAACAGAACGTGGAACTTATTTAACCAAACATAATTCTCATCCATCAAGAAATAACAAGTGTAATATCCACTAAAGCAAAGCTTAAGTATATAACACCAACAGCGACGAGGCGCCGCCTTGCCCCCTGTAGCAATCGTGTCCTCGGGCTCCTCTGAGTCATCATGGGCGCAGTTTTTCTTTTGGCGGGACTCGACGAATCGCTCAGTTCGGTCACCCCCGAGCTTGGTCTCAGCACCGCGGCCGCTAGTCCGGCCACCAGTAAACCTCTCCCCGCGGCTTCCAGTTCGGCCCCCGCGAGCGGGGCCATTCGCCGCCGCGGCATTCATGGGCGTGTCGACCACCGGGGCCTTCGGGGCAGAAGGTGCCAGACCCGGAGGGACCGAGCCAGACGCCCCTGCTGAAGTCGAGCCCGAGTTCTTCTTTTTCTGCTTCATAAGGAAGGACATACGACTTGCCATTTTCTTCCTTTCCTTTAGCGAGTTGGAGTTGACGCGTGCGTATTTGTTAGCCTCCTTTACGGAACGGTGACCACAAACCTGGTGCAACGGGTAGCAAACTACCGAGGAAAAGAAATTAGTAAGCACCGAGCTCAATTAAGAACGCAATTTCAACAAGGGAAAGTGGTTGTACCTGGAGTAAAGTAACCACTCTTGAACTCAGAACACAGACCGTAGGTGAATAGGCTTTCCTCGGACACTAAGTCACGATAGAAACACTCCCCCTCCTCAAGTCCAAGCAAAGTGCCGACCTTCTCAGCTAGGTCGTCGATTACGTCGACGTGAGGGTTATGGACTGAAATGGAAATATCGACCTGTTAGCACATGAAAAAAATGCGTAATTAGAAGTACGACCATAAAATAAGAAAAAACTCACATGGGTCGGAAATGAATCCGGTGAAGGGGTGCCCAGATGCCTCCGACATCTACCATGCGCCGGAGACCCAAAACTACTCTGGCATATACCTGTGTAGCGAGTCCAGAATCTTGTAGACAAGCGCCTTATCAACCCTTGGGAAAACCGAGCTGTAATAATTGTCGGTCTCCCTGGACTTCTTACAGACGAAGGGCCCTCACATTGTTGCTCGTGGGGTCTACCCAATTATGTTCGCGAAACAAGACAATTAAGCCCAACAGATGGGCAGAAATGGTCAGTACGAGCTGGCTGATCCCAATGCCGAGGCTTCCAAGGATATCACTCAAAATGCCGAGCAGGGGAAATCGGAGGCCGAGCTTGATGTTGTGGCGATAAACCCCAGTGCAGCCCGACGGAGGACAGTTGATGCGTTCTTTGGCGTAAGGAGCGAAGGCGTGAACCCCGAGGCCGAAGCTTGCTTTGCCCCTCAGTTGTGCCAAATCAACGTTCCCAAGGATCGGCGGCACATTCCAGGTCGTCATCTTCGACGGGGTCGCCCAAACACGTGGTGGTTGACGCCAACTCCCGGGAGAAGCCGTTGTCGGGGCCTCGACAGTAGCGTCAGTCTCGGCGTCCTCGCGGCCCATAGGGACCCGCTCACGACCTCGGGTGTCTCATTGCAGGGTCTCATCGACCAAGTCCGGGTCGGCATCCAAGCCTTCACGAGAGGAGCCGTTGTGAACGTCCGTCCTCTCCTCCTCACCATCTGACGGGTTGGAGCCGAGGTCAATGATTTTGATCGTGGGGAACTTCAGAGGCTCCCCCTCATTCGAACCCACCGCCGCCACGGAAGTCACTCGAATTGCGAAAACGGTGTTACTCGAAGTGGCTGCGTCGCCTCCACTGCCGGAGAGGAGTAAACCACCATCTCCCCTGTCTCCTCCACTGTACATCCCTCACTTTTGCCAGAACGGCTCACCTCAGAGCCGAAAAAACTCGACATAATGGGAGAAGAAAGAGAAAAGATAAGAAAAGTAGAATCACCGGGTTGAAAAGCTACGAACATAGCTCTACAAATTGCTCTGAAAGCTCTGAAACTTGCCCCTTCAAAATTGTCGAAAAAGTAAAAGCCCTCTGAAGAAGATGAATGCGAATATATATAGGAGTCTCCAGCTAATGAAAACGCGACGCGTGGCGCATCTTTTGAATTTAAAAAAATTAAATTCACAATTGTTCATATTGAACGGCCACGATGAAACGATCCAACAGTCCGCGGATGGCCACGAGGGCACCACGTGGCCGCGAACGGTTCTCCACCGAAACGAAACGACGCGTGACGTGGACGAACCAGAAGACGACACGTGTAAACATTCTGACACGACATGACTTTTCAGGGCCGACAATAAAAGTAACGGCTACATTGCATTAATGGACCCGTCGCTTCGCGTCTCGTCATCAATGCGTGGATGCGGAGGAGAAATTTTAGCAAAGTTCAACAGGAGAGCCGAACTCGCAGGCAAGTAAGACGAGGTAAGATCTGGCAAACTCGGACATAGGACGACCTTAGACAAGACACCGAAGACCTCTCATCCAAGCTCGAGGGCCTGTATGTTGACATCCGAGTTAGTCGATAGAAAACCAAACATAGATGATGCAGAAAGCCGGGATGTGAACCCCGGTCGAAGACGTAAGTGCCGATCTGAGTCGCAATTTGAAACAGCCGCCGCATCCATGCTGTGTCATTCCCGAGGTCGGCACTCTCATTGTTTGAGCGGCCATACCGACCTGAAGAAAGGATCCTGAAGGCCTATGGAAAACATTTCATCCTGGAGCCGACCTGGAAGCCCGGTACAGCCACCCCGGAGATGAGTGGGGGGTCGATAATAATAAAATACTGCCACTTGGAGGGTTATCATTAGCGATTGGACCCGCGTCATAGCCTGTCGCCCTACAACAACTAGCCCGACAAAAGCCTGCCAGGCATTAAATGACCACCATATGTGCATTAAATGTCTGACAGGTAATGATTGAGAAAACCTCAAATTGCGTGAAATAACTGTCAGGGAGGCGCCGGACTGCGCTGCAGAAACACTGTGCGACAAGACCGGTGTACAGTGCCGGAACAGTAGCATTTAAGGATATTATATATGAGCCCAACTCATTTATTTTGGGTTGTTGAATCCTCAACTACTATGTCTTCTCTCTACTTTCTCTCTCTAGAAATTTGTAATAAATTCCCGTAATTATTCCAACTGTAGCAAAAGTGCCGACCTCGATCTCAGAGGCCAACCTCGTAATTTCTTAATAAAATCGCAATTAACCATATTTATCTTCTACTTTCTTTATCCTACTTTCATTGTACCTTATTTTAACTGTTGATCGAATCCGTCCATCAACAAGCATGTAAAATATAAACTAAATAAAAATTATTTTTGTTCACATAACTATATTATAAAATAAAGTTAATTGGTTCACATATTTATATCAAGATATTAAGTTAATTGGGTCTTACAAAGGAAAGTTAACTAAAAAGTGAGCCTTAAAATGTGAATAACCTAAAATATAGGTCTTCTATTAGAAAAGAATAAAATTCAATCCTTAAGTCGATACAATATCAAAAAGGTGAGCCTTCTAATGGAATTTTTCAAATTGTTTATCATTAGTTTTATATGTATAATATATAATTGTATATATTTTTATCATTATGAGAGTAAACGGTGAAGTGTCAAACTTATTATGTAAGATTTGTATTTATTTTGTAAATTATAAATTTGTAATAATAATATAATATATGTGACTTTTTTTTTCATTGGACTTTTGGTTTTGAATTTTAAAAATGTTTGCATACATGTCGTTGTTACGTATTTCGTTGGGTAGATTTTAATTTTTTCGTTACATCGCCCCTCGCCCCTTTATATAATTCCTGAATGTGTTGAGTCCAAGTGTCAACCTCGCGTGCTTCGTAAGCTTATTTGGCATAAATTGGTGCTTCGTATTGACACATGTTTAGGTTTGATTTTGACTATTAGCCTTGAAAATTACCATAAACTATTTTAGCTTTCCTTTTTTCTTAAGCTGCTACGTACGACTCTTACCTTTATTATTTAATTCATATATTAGTTATTATAAATATGTATTCTTTCTATTTTTAAAACTTTATAATTTTTTTATTGGTATTTATTTTTTATATATGATCTACCAAAATAATCAGATTTTAACGATCTTCGTTGACATCCATATTGCATATATACAATAAATATTAATTTCATCAATTTTTAATAAATAAAATTAATTTTGTTATCAACTCAATTTAAATTAAATCAAATAACAATATAAATTATTTTATAAAAATAATAAATATCTAATTCATTAGTACACCATAAAAATAATAATTTTATTGTTTTTCCATAAGTTTTGATAAAAATAAAAATTAAGTATTAGATAAAATATATTTACAAAAATGTAATAAAATATTATATCTCTTTTTTAAATAGATTACAAAAAACCGAATTTCATTATGCTATTTAAAATATTAAATATAAAAGAAAATATCATGATTAAATATAATAAAATAATTTTGTATTTTATAAAGTTAGAAAATAATACATTTCTACGTAATTCTAGATTATAAATAATATGAATTTAAAATACTTGAAAAAATAATAGACGTGAGACACTGGCTCTATAAATTTAAAATATTATCAAATTACAATAAAACATGTTTTGTTTAAAAAAGCAAATTAAATATATAAAGTTGTAAACAATATCAATTTTATACATATATAATTTTAAAAACATAATAAAAAAATATCCTTTTTGACAAACTTAGTATAAAAATACGGGCACCATTTGAATTAATTATCATTTTTTTAGTGGTTTATTATTGTTGCATATTAATCATATATAATTTCACAATAAAAATATAAGTTATTTTAAATTATTGTATAAATATTAATATATTTAAGTAACCGTCTAGTACACGGGTATTGTACTAGTATTCCTTATTACATCTTTAATGTTTGGGCATAAGAATATCAATAATGCCAAAGTGATTTATAATTATATTATTTTTCCCGTATATATAAATATTTTCTTAACAAAATCTTAAAGTTTTTGATAAATGTAAATAAAAATATAATATTTCATAATATAAATCTTTATTTTTATTTTAAAAATATGATGATGGACACGTGTAACAATTATTTCCCGTTATGGTAGCATTTGTGCACTAGTCGAAGTCTATATTTATTCAAGAATATTTGTAAACATACACTTTTTTTGGCCTTCGTTTGATAGTCAACGGTTACTGTTAGCTATTAGCGGATTGTGTCAGCTATTTTGACCAGCGGATTGTGTTAATTGATTTTACCAGCGGTCAATTTTAGCGGTTCCGTAAAATATTGTTTGGTAAAACTAGCGGATTAATTTAAAAAAAATATATTTGACACTATTAATTTGATAAAATGATTTATATAAATATTTATAAAGTATATACATCAGTTATATTTTTTAATTATATTTAGCGAAAAATAAATTTGATATGATTAAGTAATTTTAATTAAGGGACGTATTTATTAAAAATTAAGGAAAAAATAACGAATTAAAATATTAGAAGTAGCAAATATAATTACTATTAAATATTAAATTGGTGTTTGAAAAACAAATACAAAATTAACTTATGAGATTAGTTTTTATTTGAAGTAAAATAAATCAAGAAATAGAAAACGCTCACTTGTTCGCTCACTTGTTCTTATTAATTAGGCCAGTAAATATTTTATTGAGACAAATGCTATTGGAAAAGCTTCATTCCTTAGTGTTTATATTTTTCCTGTTTCATGGAAAAAGCTTAAGAAAAAAGCTAGGCAACCAAACATTCATTTTAACATTATTTTGGCGTTTTTAACTTGGCCAAATATGCTAAATTAGTGGTTTGGCCAAAAACGCCAAAATACTCATGGCCATTATTTTAATTTAAAATATATATTTATAATTTAATATGTCTTATTTCAGTTTATGTTGTTTTTTGTACTATCATATTTTAGCCTTTTTTTTTTTTTTTTTTTNNTTTTTTTGCCAAAAAGATAGATATATTATCATAAAACTCAAAGAGGACATAGTCCTAATACAAAGTGCCAACTACAAATCTACATCGAAATAGAAAAGTGAGAGACACACCTACGGGCTACGGGTGGTCTAGAACCTCAAGAAGAGGGACAACAACCAAACAGAAAAGAAGCCAAAGAGCAAGTTCCCCTCTACTGCCAAAGCCTAGCAGGGGAATGTACTCATGAAAAAAGAAACTAAACCAACAAAACCAATCCTAGAAAAACAAGATCAAAGACATCCTGAAGAAGTAATTTGAATCCAATCAGAGTGAACTACTTGAACCACTTTCACTTCTGGCATGAGGGAAGTTTGAAACACCCAAAAGTTCCTTGATTTCCAAAGCTACCAAAGGATATAAGTAGACAGTTGAATCCTTACTTCAGAAACTTCAAAATGATCAAGGGTGCATATTTTGAACCACCATTCATGGAAAGAGCCAGAGCTGCCTGTGATACCTTGCCAAGAGATATATCCCATACCCTTTTAGCTCTAGAGCAAGATAAGAACACATGATCAATGATTTCAGATGCCTCACCACAGACAGAGCAAATATGATCAATATCAATTCTCTTTCTTCTAAGCAGGCTGGCTACAAGAAGAGTACCTGATAAACATTTCCAAAGAAAGTGCTTTAACTTGCCTGCAACTTTCACTTTGCATAACTTGAACTGGACAGATTTGCAGATAGAGAAGCTAGAACTGGTCTCTGGGATATCAAGTTGAGCAAGCTTGAGCCTAGAAAGAAATTTATAAGTACTGGCCACAGAGAATTGACTTATCATGTCCAAACCCCAATAAATTATATCTGATCTGCCAGGGTGAAGAGAGAAAATACTGAGAATTGCTTCACTATCAGTAGGATCAAACACCTGCCTTACCAACCAATCGTTCCAAGATGTTCCATTGGAGTGAATAAGATCCTTGACCCAGATAAGATGATCTCTAGCAATAGGGATGAGGGTAGGAGCAGGTTTCTGAAGTTTTGTCACCCAATTGAAGTCTTCAATCTTAGTAGCAGCCCCATTCCTGATATCTGTTTTCAGCCATTTAGAAAAGAAAGGGATCACCTCCATCCAACAATTCCACATCCAAGACCCTTTGGAGTATTTCGTTGCATTAGTGATTGCTGAGTGAGGGAAATATCTATCCTTTAGGATTCTGCTGACCAGAAGTTCAGGTTGAGATGCCACTCTCCACAACTGTTTACATATAAAGGCTTGGTTAAACAACTGTAAGTCTGAAAAGCCCAGGCCACCTTCATTCTTTGGCAAAGTCAGCAGACTCCACTTCTTCCAATGGATTCATCTAGTTTGTTGGTTAGCTGTCTGCCACCAGAACTTTTCACAAAACTATAATATTTCAGAACAAAGAGTTAAAGGAAGCTTAAGGCATGACATAGTGAAGATATGTAAGGCTTGAATAATTGCTTTAAGTAGAACTTCCTTTCGAGCTGGGCTAAGAAGTTTGGACTTCCATTCTGCAATTTGCTCCTAACAGAATTCAGCAGGTACTCAAACACCTCGTTTTTCTGACTTGCCAATGCCAAGTGGTAAACCAAGGTACCTTGTTGATCTGTGGGAGACTATATCATTAAGAGTTGTGCATATAGAAACTTGCAGGCGCTGTGGAGTGTTCCTACTGAAAAAAATAGCTGATTTATTCAAGTTTACAGCATGTCCAATGAAGAGCTTGTAATTTTCAAGAATTGCCATAACAACTGCAACCTGGTCTATACTTGCTTTACAAAAGAAAATTGAATCATCTGCAAACAGGAGATGAGTGAGTAAAGGACCATTCCTGGATAGCTTAAGTCCCTTGAGGTGTCCAGAATCAACTGCTTGCAATATCAAAGCTGTGAGAACTTCAGTCACAATTAAAAACAGGTAAGGGGACAATGGATCTCCTTGAAAGAGAAAGAGGCAGCAGAGATGCATATCATTATCAAATTAACAAAATCTCTGTGAAATCCCATCTGCAACATAATTTTCTGCACACTTAGCCACTCTACCCTGTCAAAGGCCTTAATCAGATCAAGCTTGAGGGCCATGAAGAAATTTGGGCCTATAGAGTGTCTGTTCAAATAGTGAAATTATCACACCCCACTTTTATTTGACGAAAGTCAAGGACTTTTCAAAAAGTCAACTTAAATTTTTTCAAAATCTTTTCATAAATTGGTGGCGCTACTTAACTTAAATCAAATAAATAACATAATTCATACTCGCATAAATCATAAATCATAAATTCAATAGTTTCATAAATCCCAAGTTCGTCCAAATTATTCATAAGGGAACATCTCCCAATCCAAAGTTCCAAAGATCCCAAAGTTATAAATCATAAATTCCCAAAGTCGTAAATGCATAAATAAACATAAAAAGTCTAGCATGCGGAATAAACTAAATGAGGCCAGTCAAAGACCAACACCACTCGTCTTTTGTCTCTTCAGCCAACACCTGCTTAACATGCATCCATGAAGAGCAGGTGGGAGTGAGCAAGATGAGCTGTAGTGCTCACTACTATCTACAAGAATAATAATAAAGTACGAACTATTAAATGGCATGGTCGCAGTATGAACATAATCAATAAACATCCCATCTCCTAACCAAATTAATTATCATGTGCACACCTATAGCAATAGACTGCTGCTCGTATGCCTTTCAGGGAACATAAATGGGGTGCCCAAACAGCAGGAGGCTCAACCGTCACAGCACACACCTAGTGCTTGGACAAGATATCCATCACCGGCCATGGCACATTGCCAAGGTCTTACAGATGACGTGGTCCTTAGCAAGGACAAACATGGAGATTACCCTTGCGGGGTACGTTCTATAGCTACGAGGATAACCGTTCAACGGCCGGTACAACTCACATCGAAGATTATATGCTCACATACATACATTGATCATACCCACATAAATAAAGCAATTATCATTCAAGTCATAGACAATTTTGAATAACCCACCTGGAAATCGAGGTAGAATATCACACAAAAGCAAGTACGTAGGTCGAGGGCTCGACTCCTCAAACACATACATTTAAGCAAGAAAATATATCAATAATCTATCTCACCACTCGAATATAACATAAAACCCACACTTAATTAAAATTAAGACTTACGGGTTTTAATCGGATTTTTTATGGACATGGAACTCTTTCTTTTCTGAAAAATAGGACTCGGAGAACAAAATTTAGAGTCTCGGAACTTAAAATAATTTTTTCCAAATTTTTCTCATTTTGGAAGTATTTTTAAAATTCAAATCGGTATTAAAAACAAGTTTCCAGTACACAAAACGGATCTGAAATTCAAATTGGAAAGGGACCACAGTCTGCTGGGCCGCGCTGGGAACAAGTCCACAGGCGCAACAATGGGCCGCGAAAACAAAACTTGGGCCTAGCCGCGCATAGGCGACAACTGCCAGTCCAAAAGCGCTGCTACGGGCCAGGACGCGGGCTGGGAATTGGGTCGCGTGGGCTTCATCTGCTGAGAGGACGCGGGCTGTGCGCGGGTAGGTATCGGGCCGAGACGGCCCGCACGTTGAAGCTGGCATTAATAAAAAGAAAAAGGCTATTTATGCAAGGGCTGGGGTCGAACCCCGTACCTCAAACACGGAAATGAATGTACAACACCACTGCGCCACACGTGTAGTCATAGACATAAAGGAAAAATTTAATATAAAACGAAGCCTTCAGATTTGGACGAGCAGACTGCACAGAGAACTACCGGCAACAGTTTTAGAAAGTTTTCAATTTGCGATTTCACGAGAGGTTCAGATATTTACGAGCATACAATTTTCCCGAGTTTTGAAATCTTATAACAACGAGTTCATAAAGAAAAATTTTGGGTTTCGGTTTGAAAAATGAAATGACGATAATGGCTCGTAACTAAACGAATAACATAACGATCACTCAAAATAATATCGAGACCCCGAAACAAACCGAATAAACACAGCGACAGCCTGACTCAATTTATATCGTAAACGAGAGTTCCACGTGTCCACGTCACGAATGAATATTTACAATTTAACGAACGAACAAACAACGATAAATAATCCAACGATAAACAATTTCAGCGAGCACAACAAAATCGAACGATTATCACGAGTACG
>CACSLK010017154.1:90256-109026 GCA_902706635.1 Striga hermonthica | reverse complement strand
GAGAGTGTGTAGAGGATGGAGGAAATGAGTACCTTCTCCCCCTTTTTATAGGGGGAGTGTATCTTATAGTCCAAGTTTGGCCTGGCCTAGGTTAGGCTCAGCCCATATTATTATATAAAGTGTCTTAGCCCATGTATAGGCGTATTCTTCAATATATATCCATAAAAATCGTCCGGGTACGACATACTATATCAGATACTACCGGTCGAGCCAAAATGATAGGACAAAGATGTCACCCGGGCTCCCTCGACTCAGACGACCACCGTACCTGCAAGAACCCAAAGCTAGAGACCCTGGGAGGGGTGCCCGGCTTTGGGCCTCTGATGCTTAAGTCAGTACTGGATTCATATGAGAAGTCATATATACATAGAGAGAGAGAGTGTAGGGAGAGAGTGTGTAGAGGATGGAAGAAATGAGTACCTTCTCCCCCTTTTTATAGGAGGAGTGTACCTTATAGTCCAAGTTGGGCCTGGCCTAGGTTGGGCTCAACCCATATTATTATATCAAGTGTCTTAGCCCATGTATAAGCGTATTCTTCAATATATATCCATAAAAACCGTTCGGGTACGACATGCTATATCAGATACTACCGGTTGAGCCGACAGTACTAGCCGTGGCTATATCAGTCACAGTACGCACCTAGTGCTTGGACAGATATCCATCACCGGCCATGGCACATTGCCAAGGTCTTACAAATGACGTGGTCCTTAGCAAGGACAAACGTAGAGATTACCCTTGCAGGGTACGTTCTATAGCTTCAGGGATAACCGTTCAACGACAATACACTCACATCGAAGATTACATGCTCACATGCATACAATGATCATACCCACATAAATAAAACAATTATCATTCAAGGCATAGACAATTTCGAATAACCTACCTAGAAATCGAGGTAGAATATCACACAAAAGAAAGTACGTAGGTCGATGTCTCGACTCCTCAAACACCTACATTTAAGCGAGATAATATATCAATAATCTATCTCACTACTCGAATTTAACTTAAAACCCACACTTAATCAAAATTAAGACTTAAATGTTTTAATCGGATTTTTCATGGACTTAGAACTCTCTCTTTTTGAAAAATAGGACTGAGAGAACAAAATTTAGAGTCTCGGGACTTAAAATAATTTTTCCCAAATTTTTCTCATTTTGAAAATATTTTTAAAATTGAAATCGGTATTAAAAACAAGTTTCTGGTACACAAAACGGGTCAGAAATTCAAATTGGAAAGGGACCACATGCTATTGGGCCGCGCTAAGAACAAGTCCACAGGCGCAGCCTTGGGCCGCGAAAACAAAACTTGGGCCCACTCGAGGCTTTGGGTCGCGCATAGGCGCCAGCTGCCAGTCCAAAGGCGCTGCTACGGGCCAGGACGCGGGCTGGGAATTTGTCCTTACGGGCTTCAACCGTTGAGAGGGCGCGGGCTGCGCGCGGGTTGGTATAGGGCCGGGACGGCCCGAACGTTGAAGCTGACATTAATAAAAAGAAAAGGGCTATTTACGCAAGGGTTGGGGTCCCCGTACCTCAAACACAGAAATGAATGTACAACACCACTGCGCCATACGTGTAGTCGTAGACATAAAGGAAAAATTTAATATAAAACGAAGCCTACAGATTTGGACGAGCAGACTGCACAGAGAACTACCAGCAACAGTTTTTGGAAGTTTTCAATTTGCGATTTCACGAGGGTTCAGATATTTATGGGCATACAATTTTCCCGAGTTTTGAAATCTTATAACAACGAGTTTATAAAGAAAAATTTTGGGTTTCGGTTTGAAAAACGAAACGACAATAATAGCTCCAAACCAAACGAATAACATAACGATCACTCAAAATAATATCGAGACCCCGAAACAAATCGAATAAACACAGCGGCAGCCTGACCCGATTTATATCGTAAATGAAAGTTCCACATGTCCACGTCAATTCATGAATGAATATTTACAATTTAACGAACGAACAAACAACGATAAATAATCCGATGATAAATGATTTCAGCGAGCACAACAAAATCGAACGATTATCACGAGTACGAACATAATAATAAGGAGGTTCGTAAAAGATTACCCGTCTTCAGGAATCTACAAGCTATCGAATAGGGGTCGACGAACTGGACGAACGGACGACGGAATTTGAACTTCTCGAACCTGGTGCTACTTGTGAACTCGAAAGGGATGTCAGTTGCAAGCTCGGGCGGACGTGGCTGTCTACTGTGGACGAGGTTGCCGGAAATAATGGTGAGGAGTTGTTGCCGGAACAGAGATCGACAATGGAGGGCAGCGGTTGGGAACTTGAAAAAGGAGGTGGCTATGGTGACGATGGTTCTCGGGGAGATCGCTGGCGAACGTCGATGGCTCGGTACTTTCACGAACGAGGGGGACGATGAAGACAAGCTTCGCCGGAGATTTTGCAGGTATGCAATTCTTTTTTTTTTTAAACGAGAGCAGTTTGAACAATGACGGTTGAGGAGAAAAATTCTCAATCTGAGAAGATATATACGCGTGAGAGTGGAGAACCTGAGAAAAATCTCACGACTTAATCGGAACAAATTTTTGAACAAGCACTGTTGAAGACGACTTGGTCGTACGCGTGAAAAAAAAATATCTGATCGTGGAGTGACGGGCCAAAAATTAATATGGCAGATTTTTGCTTCAACGGGCCAAGACTAAAATAAAATGATTGGGCCTAGTTATTTAATCAAAGAATTTGGGCCAAAAATAAATTGACAATGGACCAATATAAATAACATAGCAAATGAGTTGGAAATAAATTCCAATTGGGCCGAGATTTATGCCCGAGGAACATCGAACAATTTGCTTAACGACGAATACATTAATCTTGAATACATATATATATATATATATATATATGTATGTATATCACACAATAATATTTATAATAATAACCAAGGGTAAATTGCACTTTTGGTACTCAAACTAAGGTTCATTTCAGAATCAGTATCCACTTTTTAATAGTTGCAAAATCAATACCCAAACTTTTATTCCGTTTGTGACGTTAGTACCCGACGTTAGTTGTCCGTCAAAAGGCTGTTAGTCGTTAACGATTTTGAGTAACATCGCAGTTAGGGTTTGTATGCAGTCATTTTTCCCCAATTTCTCGCGTTCCTTGAAAAAAACCCTAACTTTTCAATTTTTTTTTTCAATTCATTCATCAAAATGATGATCCAACCCTCAAATCGAAGCCCAATTTTAGAATTTCCAATTGAATTCTTCTAATTGCTGCTCGTTTTCTCCAATGTTCAGCTCGATTACTCAAATTGGAGCTCGACTCTTCAAATTTCACCGTGATTCCTCAAATTGCAGCCTGAATCTTCAATTTGCAAGTAAAGTCCAGTAATTGCCGCCTGTGTATTTCAAATCCCACCAGATTATTGAAATTCCAAATCGATTCTATGGCGAAAAGAGATCGAGCAGATACAAAAGGAACTCCAGTATATGGTATGTTTCATGTAAATTTTGCTTTAACACTACTTAAAGTCATGTAATATGCTCGATTTTGCTTTAACACTGCTTGAAAATAAGGTTTTAATTTTTTTTTATTTTTTTATGTTGCCCAGATGAGGATACGAAGTTCACATTGAAATTTTTCCATGGAGGGGAGATGATTGAAAGCTTGTCAAGGTATTACAGAGGGGGTTTTGTAGATTATTTTGATGGTGTTGATGGGGACATGTTGGGTCTTATTGAAATGAATGATTTTGCCAAACAATTAGGTTATGAGGAGCAAAATATTAGGTTTTGGCATCAATATGGTCATTCATTGTATAGGGGAGCAAAAATCTTGTCAAGTGATTCTGATGTGCTTGATATTATGAAATTTATTCCTCTTAATAGAGAGGTTCTCATTTACATTGAACATTTAAATCATCCACAACCTATGCAGCCTTCTAGTTTGCCTTCTAGTTTACCTTCTACTTTGCATGAAGATGAAGAACCTGTTCTTGATTTTTCCTTTTTTGATGACATTAACACAACAACACCACAAACAGAAGGACACTTTGATCTAATTGTAGAACATAATAGTGATGGTCATAGTGACAGTGATGATAGTGACGTGTTAATTGATTCTGAGTATGACATGATAGAGGATGATAGGTTGTATGAGAAATATGTTGATCATGATGTTGAGTTTGTTGGCTTAGGTAAGAGTTCCCACCCTCTGAAAAACATGTTGGGAGATGAAGTTAGTTCTAGATTAGAAGGGGACACATTAGAATCAGTCAATAGTAGTGATGAGCTTGAGAGTTTGGTTGGTTCTGATGAAGATGACTTGTGCATGCAAAAGTACCCCAAGTACAACCCTACTACAGATAGTAGGAAGCCAGTCCTTAAATTAGGACTGGGTTTTAGTACCAAAGCAGAGGCAAAGTCTGCCATTGAGACTTACTGCATTAGGGTTGGGAAGTCAATTTTCTTTGATAGGAATGACAGCAGAAGGCTTAGGGCAAGGTGCAAGACTGATGGTTATGAATGGAAAGCATATGTTGCTCCAATGCAACATGGCAGTACTTGGCAAGTTAAGGTGTTCAATGATGAACACACTAACAGTGCTTGGAGCTATAATAATTCTGCTATAAAGTCAACTTGGGTGGGTAAACATTTTATGAAAGAAGTAAAAAAAATAAAAAAAAATCCTAAGATACAAATAACAGGGTTTATGGAACATGTGTGTTCTAAATTGAAGGCAAACACTCCAAACATCAGGCTTATAGGGCCAGAATTGCTGCCAGAAGGCTCCTTGAGGGTGATGTTTATTGTGCTGAGTTACTGAGGTGTAATCCTGGGTCAACTGTGGTCCTCAAGTTAATTGAAAATGAGGGTGTGGTCAATCAGTTTCATAGGTTTTATGTGTGTTTTAAAGCTTGTAAGGAGGGTTTCAAAGCTTGTAGAAAGGTGGTTGGGGTTGATGGGTGTTTCTTGAAGGGGTGCTATGGGGGTCAGTTGTTGACTGCTTGTGGGATTGATCCCAACAACAACATGTTTCCAATAGCATGGGCAGTTGTAGAAGCTGAGACCAAAGATTCATGGCTTCGGTTTTTATCTCTGTTGGGGGATGATATTGGCATAAGTGAGGCTGAGATGTGGACCTTCATGAGTGATAAACAGAAGGGACTAATACCAGCTTTTGAGAGTTTGTTCCCAGAGGAAGAAAACAGATTTTGTGTTCAGCACCTTCATAGCAACATGAAGAAGGATGGTTTTTTAGGTTTGGCAATAAAGAAGGAACTGTGGGCTGCTGCAAGATGTACTAGGGTGGAAGAGTTCAAAGTAAGAATGGATAAATTAAAGTCTGTTGATCCTAAGGCATATGAGTGGCTAGTGAAGAAGCCTCCAAATCAGTGGTCAATATCTCACTTTAGTTTAACACTTAAATGTGATATATTGACCAATAACATGTGTGAGAGCTTTAATTCAATTATTCTGTCTGCTAGAGAAAAAAACATCATTGGGCTGCTTGATACATATTTCAGCTTCTCGAGGGATGAGACAAGGGGGTTTGCGAGGAGTATGCAGGCGCATGGTTGGCGGGTGCACGGGTGTACGCCTCCTCACGCACAACCGACACCAATGGTATAGTAAAATTCAAATCAAATGCCAAAGTGCACCGCAGTTCCCCTAAAACAATCAACAATAACTCCGAACGAGCCTCACACCAAAAGACAATAGCCAAAATCCTCCAAATGATCAATATATACTCATGAGCCCCCGATACACCTCGGTATCCTGTCATAAGCCTTCTCAAGGTCAATAAAGACCATGTGCAAGTCCTTCTTTTGGTCCCTATATCTCTCCATCAACTGTCGTATTAGGAAAATCGCCTCCATGGTCGACCTTCCAGGCATAAACCCAAATTGGTTTTGGGTCACATTCGTCACTCGTCGTCTCTTCCCACGATGCGACGAGGCGGTGTTGCAGGCCATGGCAGAGGAGGCCAGTCTATCGATCATCAATAGGGAGTCCTAAACGGTAGTAAGATCGGGCGATTACCCTCGTTTCAAAAATCTTGAATTACATCGAGCCCTGTCTGTCTGTCTTGCACCCCACTCATAAGACCAACTCCCTTACCCGAGGTACGAGCCGAATGAGGAAGACTAATCAAGAGTTGGAATACAGAATCCGAGCCCCTTTTTTCGGGCATTCGTAAATGGACCGCCCTATCAAGGCGGAAGCTGCGGGTTCGAGCCCCGCCAGTCCCAACAGATCCAATATCTTACTGCTCATGGAAAGACCTAAAATTCGAAAGTATGTAGATCGCGAGGGACAAAAGAGAGCTCCTTCCGGCTATACTATAGCTGGACAGAAACGATTAATCCCAACCTTCTTGAACTCCTCCCTACTTACTACTTTGACCTCTTTTCTGATCTTTCTTTGAAGTCCAATGTGCATCCAGTAGGAATTGAACCTACGAATTCCCAGTATTCAGAAAAAGTCTTCTTCTCAGAAATAGTCTTTCTCAAATCCGATCAGGGATCTAGCTCGCAATCAGATTCATGACAGAAGTTGAGGAATCTGGGATAATTTGAAGATAATATGCAAATCCCCTGACGCCATTTTCTTTTCGATGGTTCAGGGTCCACATTTCGACCCAACAGGGGTATTCCAATTTCAAATTCCTGGTTGCTAGTTGCTCAAACCCTTGCTTGTTCCTTCGATTCCGGATTCATTCACAACTCCACATAGGGGACGTTAAAAGGAGTGGACGATTGTCTTTTGGCCTAGTTGGTTGCAGATGTTGCGGCAAAGGGTCAAGGTTTGTCCATCTCTGAATTTGAAAGTTATCACTTAGTAGACAAATCGAAGCAGGTCGGCGAGCAATGACACGAAATGCATGCCGTGGTGGCAAAATATAGGTCCGTATATTTCTGAAATTGACATAGGAGGACTCGGTCGAGCTTCGTTTGCTTCTTTTCCTGCTTCTGAACAGGGATTGGGCATTGGTCCTCGAATCTAGGACCGACTCCAGTTAATACCTGAGCCGAAGACCTGAACGCTGGGAAAGCCGAGCGTAATGTTCGTACCAAGGCAGGGGAGGCGGATAGGGATCCGGTTCTTTATGATCGGAGAAAGACACCAGATGATTTTCAATCAATCAAGATTAGGGAGTACTGCTTGCCTTTAACTCCCAGACCGGGGAGCTCACCCGCTTTCTTACTCACTGGCACTCAAACTAGATCCCTTTCGTTTTTTTCCTGTAAGGTCTTCGATAAAATGCCTAAGGTCAATTACCTCTCTCCGAATTTCTATGACTGAACTTCGCAATCCCACAGGAATTGAGAGAATTCAATTTGACTAAAATAGTTTCAGACGCGGAAGAAGGGGAAGTCCGCCTCGAAGGTTGCCCCAACTTGCCACTCGACTAAAAGGAGAGGAGTTGGAGAGGAAGAAAGGTAATTGAGTCGACTTCTAATACGAGGTGCGAAGATGCAGTTTGTCTTGAGACGAAGAGGGCAAGAGCTACACCCTGCCTTTAGTTTGTCCTTCGAGTGCGTGAGGGGAACGAAGATGCTAACCGCTTTACCGATGTTAAGCTCCCCAATAATAGAACCCTACGTTCTTCTTACCTTTTAGCTCAAGCCACCTGCCGGACAGAGACTAGAACGACTCGCTTCGCTTCCCTCTGCCTAGTGGGCTACTCCTCCTTCTACCAATCGCGCATACGAATGGCTGCTGGCTCTTGTGGTGACGGCTTCCTCAGTGATGGCAAGGATGCATACCAACAGGGAGCAAGCAAAGAAATGAGATGGTGGTATCTGTCCTAGGATAAAAATGATTTTGGATGGAAACATGAAGAAGGCAGAAGAACTCATTCATATGAGGTCTGATGAGTGGAATTTTCAAATCATGGGGCCTTTTGAACAGCACACTGTTGATGTTCTTGGAAGATCTTGTTCTTGTAGGAAGTGGGAATTGACTGGGCTCCCATGTAAGCATGCTATTTCTGCCATTTGGTGTAGAAAAGAAGAACCAGGGTGGTATGTTGATCATTTATACACTGTTGAAACATATAGAAAGGCATATGAACTGCCAATATTAGGGATAAATGGTCCTGATTTGTGGCCTAATGTTGAGCTTCCCCTACCTATCCCTCCTGTAATTGTGAAGAGACCTGGAAGACCTAAGAAGGTAAAGAGAAGAAATCCAACTGAGCCACCAAGTTCATTGCCTCATAATCCCCTGAGATTGAAAAAGCACCAGAGGAGTGTGACATGCAGAGTTTGTGGAGAACATGGCCACAATGCTAGAAAGCATAAGAAGGCTGACCAAAATGAAGAACAAGAGGAGATCCCAGTGAGTGAACCTCAGCCTCCACTAGCTACTGACAATGTTTTCTCAAGTCAGTCACTTGCACCAACACCTGCAAACAACAACAATGATGCTGAAGCTAGCAGAAATAGGGTAATTTACCCTTTTTATCTTCTTTTTTAATTGTACCTCATCCTCATTTACTATGTTTTTTACTCTGTATTTTGATTTAAACTTGTCAAATTTATTTTGTCTATTTTTATAGTCTGAGGAAAAGAGAAGAACAACAAGGAAGAGAAAAAGCAGTCAGTTGGATGGAAATGGCAATGAGGATCAAGGACAAACTGTCAATGTGAGTTATTGTGTTATAGAAGTGAGAATTTTATTTTAGTTGGATTGAATTTTGAGTTCTTTGTGCAAAATAATTCTTTAATCACTTGTACAAATGCAGGCCACTCAATCTGAAGGAGTCCCTTGTCCTGTTGTGGTGAAAAGAGTTGTGAATTACATAACAGTCTCCAACATCAGAGCTACTTTGAGGCCAAGGAATGGGGCAGCTCCTGGTAAGGACAAGGCTGGAAACAAGTAACTCTGGATTTGTGTTGGCTTATACTGAAATTATGTTGTTTGACTATTTGGATTTATTTTGTTTTAATTGTGTTGTGATGGGATAATGATATCTTTGATGATTCTGGCTTGACTGTGGATTTCTATTTATGATGATGGATTTTTTATGATGGATTGTGGTTTGAACAAGGTTGTGGAATGTGTTTTTGTGGTGATTGACTATGGATTTTTATTTATGATGGATTGTCAAGATAATGTTGATTGAGTTCATTTTCTTTGATTGAGTTCAGACAGAGGATAATATTGCATTTGGTTAAGTAATTTGTAATGGGATACATATGTTGGAAAATGAAAATCCTGCTTTCATTGACTTGGAAAATGCTGATTACATAAGTTGTATTTGCTAACTGCTAATTTTTGCTACTTAGTACATAGAACACAATTACTACAAGTAGAAAAAAGACTCCTACTTTTACAATGAAATTTTTCTTTTCATTTTTCAATGCAACTAGTTGTTTTTCCAAACTCTTATTCTTGCTATTGGCTTTCCTCAAATCAGCTTCCAATTTTCCTTCTCTTATCATGAAGTCATTGACCTCATCCTCAAGCTTGTTGATTTTTGAAAGCAGTCCGGGTATTATTTGTTTGGAACGAGCACACATTTTCGGATCCAACCACTTGTAAAATCCACAATATTCAATTGTCTGCAAGAGAGAATAATACAATCATAAATTTTTTTATGAATACGATAAAAAATAAAAATCGAAAATAATACCCCGTATTTTGGACATGCCCAATATCTTCTTCCGGGATTGGTTTTTGTCCATGATGACTTCAGTGGGAGCTCTTCACCAAAAGGACACCAACATTGTTGGACAGGAAAGTTGTTATTCCAAGAAGAAGAACTGCTAGAATTACTTCTCATTTTTTTCGGATTTTTCCTATTTTCTGTTGAAAGCTGCGATTTTTGATGGAAAAATATGGCTACATTAAGCCACATATATATAGACTACAACAGGCACGCAAAAATAACACATTTCCCTCCATTTTAGCAGCTAACGGTGACGACTAACGGTCTTTTGACGGACAACTAACACCGAGCACTAATGTCGCAAACAGAATAAAAGTTTGAGTATTGATTTTGCAACTATTAAAAAGTGGGTACTGATTCCGAAATGAACTTTAGTTTGGGTACCAAAAGTACAATTTACCCAATAACCAATTGATAACAATTAAACAATTTAGACATTTACTATAAATAATAACAATATTTATTTATAAATATCCAGAAATTAGACAAATAATTAAATTAGTTCGAACGAAATAATTTAACATTATATTATTCGCAAATAATATAATGCGATGACTAATATACTTAATCGAGCAACCATAATAAATAACCAGAATAATATCAATAACAATAATAATAATCTGGAAGAATCATATAATGCCACATATATTCACGAAAATTCTCATATTCGAACGGGGCGCTACATAAATGCTTCCTGTGCTATTATGACATTATCCATAAGCTGTCTACCCTCAAGAAAAGCAGTCTGATGGTCACTAATGCAATAATATAAACAAGCTTTCAATCTCTGAGCCAATACTTTTGAGATGACCTTATAAATGACAGTGCAGAGGCTGATTGGTCTAAATTGACTGAGAGAATCTGGATTGGAGAACTTTGGAATCAAAGAGAGTATAGTGTGATTCCAGTATTTTAGAATCATACCTGATTGAAAGAAGCTAATGATAGTTGCCAGAAAGTCATGTTTGACCAGCTCCCAAAAGTGTTGGTAGAAAAATGAGCTCATCCCTTCCTCACCAGGAGCCTTATCAGCAAACATTTTAAATAAAGCCGACTTGATTTCATCTTTAGTGGCTGGTTTCAAAAGGGCATCATTCATCTCCATGGTGATTAATTGGGGAATTAAGTGAAGAATAGAATCTCCACCCCAATTGCCTCCTCAAGAGAATAAGTTAGAGTAGAAATCTGATATGTGCAGCTCAATTTCTTTTTGAGTGGTCAGAATTCTCCCATTAGAGGATACCAGTCTAGTGATTGCATTTTATTTTCTTCTTTGAAGAGTGAATGCATGGAAAAACCTGGTGTTGGCATCTTCTTCCTTGAGCCACCTCTGTCTGGATTTCTACTGCAATAAAGCTCTTCTTGTAGGTGAGCTTTGTTCAGAGATCTTTTTGTACTCATCCAGCTATCCCATTTGTTGCCAGTTTTATCTTCATTCAGAACTTCCAACTGATGTGTCAGCTCAGCAATGAGTGCTTGATTCTGCGATTGGAAAGAAGAACTCCATTTTAGTAGGGCTAGCCTAGTGTTCTTGATTTTCTCTTTGAGTCTGAAGAAAGGAGTTCCTGAGACAGGAATGTGCCAAGCTTGTTGAACTGTTTCCTCACATCCATCTTTGTCAATCCATCTTCTGTCAAAATTGAATCTGGCTTGCTTCCTGCCAGAACGCAATCCCATGTTGAGGACAAGAGCAGAATGATCTGAAGAACTTCTAATCACATTAGTAACTGAAGCATTAAGATATGTTTGATGCCAATCCAGAGAGCCAAAGGCTCTATCCATGTTGTCAATGAAAGAATTGAGAGGTTGGAGACTGGCTGAGCTTCTAGGAATACCACCTTGCTTATCTGAATCCGTACAAATGTCATTCCAGTCCCCAATAGCAAACCACCAGTTGCCCTAGTTAGGCTTATCTAGAATTAGTTCATACCATTGAGCTTCTCTGGTGGTCCTGCAGGAGCTTAGATATACAAGAATACCCCATTGGCGGTTACAAGCAGGAAGAGAGAATTGTACTACAATAAAGAAGTCTTACATACAATTTGCGGAATAACAACATTCGAATCCCAAAACAATTAGCTTGAAAGTTTGAAAATATACATATCCATTGGACATATTGCACTACAAACATAAATAGTCTTTGGTAACACCATAAAAATGTTATCTAATATCCACAAAATGTTACTATAGACAATAGGTAACACAATTTGTGGCGCTACAGTTGCCTGTGCTACCTATTGTCTACGGTAACATAATGTAGCTTTTGGTGACACTTATTTTATGTGTTACATTACATAACCTATTGTATCATTTTTAAGTAACGCATTTCAAGTGTTATCTATAACAATTTCATAACACTTTCTTACTTTTTTTTTTAGAAACGATAGGTTTTATAGCTCCAAACATTTGTACATGAGGTGGGGCTAAATAGCCCAATGACCAGCCGAGCCTGGCAGAACAAATCTGTTCAAAGAATAAAAACCAATAGAAAGGATCAAAATCCATGGCATATTCCAACATAGAACCCAAGGACTTGATTCTATCTAACCAAAAGCAAAACAGCTTGACCACTGGCACACACCCTAGCCAAGCTGGACTACCACTAACCAGCACTACTACCCACAAAAACCACTGCAGCAAAAGGCAACTAACTACTCAAAACAAGCCAAGACCAAAGCAACCCAACAACAAAGCAAAACACACAATACTACTAACAACAGAAGCAGAACAAAACAACCAGCTACATCAGACTTTAATACTCTGCACATTGATGAATTCCAGCCACTCTTCCACTACTACATTCACCACAGCCATCTCGGCTCTCCATAAGCCTTGGAAAACCCACAAATTCCTTGCTTTCCAAATCCACCAAAGCAAGTAAGCTGTGAGTTAAATTCTAGTCTCATTGTTTGTTGTCATAGGGATAGAGCATAAGTTGGTCCACCAATGAGAAAAACTTTCAGCATGGAGATCTAAGCCATCCCATTGAATGGGTGCCAGCTTCCAGATCAATATGGTCTTAGGACAAGTGAAGAACATGTGGTGGACTATTTCTGGTTCCTCTCCACAGAGTTGGCATCTTGCATAAATAGGAATTCCCCTCTTAGCAATGCAAGTGTTGACTGGCAATATGTTATTCACACACTTCCAAAGGAAGTGCTTAATCTTCACTTTAATTTTCAGTTTCCACATCCTCTTCCTCATCTTCATGACTTCTGCTTGCCCTTTACTTGGTTCTGCTATATCAAGTTGTTTCCATTTTTCATTCACCAGATAATCATATGAGGCAGCCACTGAGTGCTTTCCATTTTTCCCACAGTGCCACACCAATCTGTCCTCCTCTCCTGGCTGAAGACTTGTGATTTTGAGGATTGCAGCTTGCTCCTCCTCATTGAAGAGCTCTTGGATAATGTTCATCTTCCAGTTCCTCCCAGTAACATCAATTAAGTCCTTCACCTTGAGAATGTTGGAATTTGGCTAAGGCCTGCTTCTGGGTTTGAACCCAGGTAGTTCAGGGACCCAAGGGTGCTCATAGATGTTGATTTTACTGCCATTCCTCACCTCATATCTCAGCCCCATAGTGAAGGAGTCCCTGACTTTGAGCCAACTATGCCAGAGCCATGATCCATTTTGCTTTTGCTTTACAGAGAAGAAGTTGTCCTTGGGAAAATATTTAGCCTTCATGCACCTGCTGACTAGTAAGTTGGGCTGTGTGAGAATTCTCCAAAGTTGTTTTGTAATCAGAGCTTTATTCATCAGTTGGATATCCTGGAATCCCACACCTCCCATCTCTTTAGGCAATGTCATCAAGTTCTATGCCTTCCAGTGCAATTTTTTCCCTTCTACATTTCCTGTATTCCACCAAAAGTAGGCAAAGAGTTTTCAAGGTGTGCACACACAACTTTAGGCATTAGAAAACAGGACATTGAATACACAGGTAGAGCACTAAGCACAACTCTAATCATTATTTCTTTCCCAACAGTAGAGAGAAATCTATTTTTCCAGCTTAAAATTTTCTTCCCTGTAGCACAGTGATGTAAGAAAAGGTGTCCACTTTATTCCTCCCAATGCCAAGTGGCATACCCAAGTATCTGGAGGCGGTTTGTGGTTTAATTCCCAGAAGGATATTACAGATGGAAGATTTAACACTGGGAGAAGTATTTCTGCTGAAGAATATGGAGGATTTGGAGAGATTAACTTTTTGTCCTGTGAGAGATTGGTAAGAATCAAGGACAGACAAGATGATATTGGCTTGAGAAGTATCAGCTTTGGCAAATAGCAATGTATCATCTGCAAAAAATAGATGAGAAAGATTGGGGCCATTTTTGGAAATTTGTATACCAGAGAGGTTTCCTTTTTGTGTTTCCACTTTGATCAGGTAAGATAAATTTTCAGACACAAGGATAAAAACATAAGGGGATAGAGGGTCCCCTTGTCTTATGCCTCTAGTAGGAGTAACATAGCCCTTCATTTCTCCATTTATATTGAAAGAGAATGATGCAGATGAAATACATGAAATGATCCATTTCACAAAGATAGGGTTAAATCCAAGCTTAAGCATTATCAGACTCACACTTTTCCACTCTATTCTATCAAATGCCTTTTCCATATCTAATTTTAGGGCCATGAATGCATTGGGACCTGTTCTGTGCCTTTTCAAAAAATGGATAACTTCATGACCAAGAATCACATTGTCAATATTTTGTCTATTAGGCACAAAAGCAGTCTGGTTGGTAGAAATGCAAATAGGCAAGCAAGGTTTGAGTCTTTGAGCAAGAAGCTTAGAAATAACTTTGTAAGTGACACTACAGAGGCTTATTGGCCTATAATGGGAGATAAATTCAGGATTTTGAACCTTAGGGATCAGAGTGATCAAGGAGTGATTGATTATTTTGAGAATTTTGCCAGAACAGAAAAAGCTTTTAACTACATCACAAAACTCAATACCAATCAGATACCAGAAATTTTGGAAAAACAAAGATGTCATACCATCAATGCCAGGAGCTTTTCTAGGGTTAATGCTGAATAGGGCTGCCTTGATTTCATCATCTTCAATTGGTGCAGTAAGTTCAGAGTTCATCTCCTCAGATATAACTGGATTAAGATCCTGCAGCAGCCTTTCTCCCCCCTCAGAGCCTTCAGAGCTGAACAACTTATCATAGAATTGCTCACTGCATCTCTCCACCTGCTCCTTGCTGTCACACACACTTCCATCATCTCTAGTCAGTTTGGATATATTATTCCTTTTCCTTCTTTGTAAGGTTCTAGCATGGAAGTACTTGGAGTTTTTATCACCATTCTTCAACCAATTAATCCTGGCCTTTTGCTCCCAAAATTTCTCCTCATGCCTGTAAGCCACATCAAGTTCTCTTTTCTTTATATCCCACAGCCTCCAGTCAATCAAGGCTCCTTCTTTCCTCATTTCAGCCATCCCATGATTCAGCTTTGCAATTTTTCTAGCATTTTCTGTTTGAAAGCTGCTGCTCCATTTCAAGATTTCTACCCTAGTTTCCCTGATTTTCTGCTGGAATTGGTACATGGGAGTACCCTCTTGAGTTGTCATCCATCCTTTCTCCATTGTTTGCTTCAGACTTGGGTTTTGAGGCCACCTTCTATCAAATATAAATCTTCTTTTCCTGTATGTGTGCTCATGGGTGCAATCTAACATTAGCAAGCTGTGGTCAGATGCACTCCTGAAGATATTATGCACAGTAGCATTGGGGTAAGAAGCCATCCAATTCAAGGGTCCAAAAAGCCTGTCCAGCTTTTCCTCCACAAATCCCTCTGCTTCCCTCTGATTACCCCATGTGAATTGGTGTCCCACCATATTAATTTCCAGCATTCCCAGTCTGCTAATAAATTCTCTGAATAGAGAAAAAGAAGCTTGAGGTCTCATTCACCCCCCTTGCTTCTCCTCAGTGCAGATAATATCATTCATATCACCTCCCAGAAACCAATGGCCCATTGTTGCTTAGCTTCTTCCAGGTACTCCCATTGCTCTTTTCTGACTTGAATATTAGTACTCGCATATATAAATATCCCCCAGCCCGTTTTAGATTGCTTCTCATCCCAAAATTCAACCTCCAGGCAGAATGAGTGCTTGATGATCTTGAAGACAATAGTTTCCCTATCCCAGCACAAAAACAACCCGCCACTTCTACCTGATGGTTCTACAGATGCCCAGCAATCCCCTAACTACAACATTTTTCCTATAACACTTTCATTTGAACTGTAATTTTTTTTTTTCTATTTTGTATCACTTTCATGTCTCCATTGCAACATTGCAACACTTTCAACTTTTTATGTAACACTTTTCTTTATAAATCATACCTTTGTAGTACTTTAAATAATTCATAATTAAATATTATTGACAAATAAACTTACAAAAAAAATTATCAATATATCAATAATCATGACATACACACAAAAAAAAAAAAAAAAAAATCTCTAAAATGCTCATTTCCATCCACATCTAAAACAAAAACATAACATTCTAAACATGGTTAATCGAAATTAGTAAAACGTCTAAGATATCTTCCAAATACACATCAAATGCCACCATTCTCATTTGTCAGCTACATTCATTTAAATATCATCATCAATATGCCGATGTAACAAGACTAATGGATTATAAATATGTTGCTTGACCTACACCATCCTCCTGAAGAAAAAAAAGATATTTTTACACACAAACAATCATTAATAAATTAGGTTTAGTAAATCTAGCACTAACGAGATTGAAAAATAAAACAAAGAAACTAAGAAACTACATATGTGATGGGTCTCCTCTCAGATCTGGAGTGAATCAATGGAAACCCGCCCAGATCTGAAATGAATCGATGCAAATGAGCTCAGATCTGACTCGATTGCCTCCGAACCGTTGTTGGACCACGAGAACACCTGCAAGAACTCAACGCTGGAGGGGTTTCCGGGGTAGAGCCTCCGACGCTCAAGTCAGTATGTGAAAGAGATGAAGAGAGCTGCTCTCAGAGGGCAGCAGCAGTAATGAAGGATAGTATAGAATGAATGGGAGTTAGGGTTTGGGGTTACCTCAGCTCCTTTATATAGAAGTACAACATTTACCTAAAGTCCCCAAAATGCCCCGGCCGACTTACGGGAAATGTCCAAAATACCCTGGTCGGTTCACATTCTGTCCTTCTCCTAGTCAGCATCTAAATTTTTTCTTATCCTCAATAACTTCCTTCTTATCCTTGACAGCTTTCCTATGATATGTTGAAGTGTACCTGAATCATCGAGAATCTATAAGCCTCGAGGCTTCCTCAGTCGACTTGGTATATCCCTTCGAGTCGACTGGGTCATCTTCAATCGTCAGCAGACCTTGATACGCTTGTTCATCTTTCCGAAGGGAGTCGACTTACACTAGTCGACATCTGGAAGTCGACTGAGAGAGGTGTCTGGGCCTTTGACCGGAGATGTTATGAGTCTGTAGAAGGAGTCGACTTTGGATAATTCGACTCGGTAGTGTCTGAACCATGACGGTATGAACCGTTATACGACAGTATGGCTATATCATTTAGTCCCTCCCAAAATTTACTCGAAGCGATTCTGAGCTTAAGAGTAAGTTTTGACGACTGAGCATCTTGCTTTGATCTTTTCAGGCCTTGTCGCTTGTTGTTGTCCTAAGTCGTGCCCCTTCATAGGACATCCTTTTCTTAGACGATTTCCTTGGTTCCAATCGTGCCCTTCTTTTATTTTGGCTTGTAAACAGTCGTCTATCTTATGAATCCCGTATTGATTGGATAAGTCTGAATCCTTTCAAATTTCAAAATTCTAAAAAGGGGTTTTTAAGACTGACAAGATACTTTCTCTCTCCACCGCTTCGTATTCCATGCACCATCTCAACCGTTGGATCTGCTTTTAATCTGAGGGCTAGGGTTTCTCTGCCCCCTCTATAGATGCTCTTTTCCTTTCATTGTCTTCACTTTTCGCACTCACAACTCTCGAACTCTCTGCTTCTCCGGCAAATAAAGCATCGCAAACTCTCCAGCGTTCTTCTCAGATTTACCAGGACTTCTTCGCCAGCCATTATGAGTATGAGTAAGTTTTCTTTGCTCTTCGATTCATTGCTGTGTACGATATTTTCTCTTCCTTCTTCTCCTTTTTTTTTTTTGCTTTTCTAGGTGATGTGCTTGGATTTTGCATGTTCGTCGGATTTTCTGGGGATTTTTGTACGAATTTCTGGCGATTTTTTGTGTTAGATCTTTGATCGTAGACTTTTCACCTCTTCAAGTGTTTTCATTCATCAATCGTCTTGCTATGAGGGATTGACTCTTCTCCTCTCTTGCGGATTGACTAGCCATCGACCTGGCCTTCATTTTTCAAATCAATTCGAAACGAAAAATATTTTCTTTGTTTCTTCTCCCCTTTTTTCGTTGTCGAGTCGCTTCACGCGCTTTTCTGGTTCTGTCGTTGACCCTTATCCTTTGAAGCCGAATCGCGGTTGTATTTTCCCATATCTATTGATTGCTGCTCTTTTAGATTCCAACTCCGACCCTATCTCCGGATCCCTTGCCCGAGAAATTGACAACTACTCGAGGTCTGATTCTGTACAAAAAGTCTCTGTCGGACCGCATACCGGCCTAAATGTCGAGCCCGAGAATTCTGTTCATTCCACAGCCTCACCTTTTGGAATCGGCAGGGATGTGTACAATCAAGCACTGCTGTCCGGCACCCTGTTTGAGGATCTTGAGATCTCTCAAACTCCGGGATCTCCTCGACTTAATCCAATCCCTTGAGGTATTTCTCTTAGGCTACTAGATGTCCTCGTGTATAGAAAAAGTCCTGTACATTCATTAATAATAGCTCCTTTAGTCGAGCCTACAGCTTTAGCCTGTCCTGTAGCGAAATTGGCTGTTTTTAATCCCTCTTCTTATGCCCCTGCTGCCGAAATCGAGGGCTTTAGAGAATACAGCGGTCTTCCTTCCGACTGGGCGTTGCTTGCCCCTACTTCCTCTGATGACTTCAAACATCCTCCTCGTGGCTGCTTTACTTTCTTCGTTGATCAAATAATGTCGGGATTATGCTTCCCGATTCAACCTGAGCTGCTTTTCTTGAGTAATCTGTATGATGTGCCTATAAAACAATTCACCCCCAATTCTATTC
>CACSLK010017154.1:64686-75775 GCA_902706635.1 Striga hermonthica | reverse complement strand
TTTGAGGTATGTATCATGTCATGCTATGCTATGTATCCGCTTGGAATGGTTGCCGGTCCATTCTGGGTTCTAGTGGCCTAGTCTGCCCACTAGAGTGTGCACATGGTGTCCGACATTTTCATGCTGGCAGATGAGGTAACGGTTATGAGGCAACGGTTCTATGATGGCAATGGTTTACCGGTATCATGCTATGTTATGCTATGTTATGTTATGTTCATGTATATACCAAGATCATGATATTGCAATTATTTTCACTGTTTACTTTAGTATGAGTTCCTACGGAGCACAGTGGACTTTAGTCCTCACGCCCTATGTTATCTATGTTTTTCAGGTCACAGAGTCGGACCGGAGGAGTGAGCTGACGGGCGGTTCAGGATTTTGTTTACATGTTTGAATTTGGCATAGCAGTGCTGCTACTATCTCTCGTAGTTTAAATGTTTTGCCACACTACGTTTTCCACTGATTTTCACTGTTTGTCAAACTTAGCCTTTTGATCCGATTACTAGTCAGATTGTTTATATTATGATAAACCTTTTTTCTTAAAAAAACTAAATTAACGGTTTTCCAGGTAAAGTTATTGTTATGGTAGCACTCCGAAACATGATTTTGCAAACTAATCACTAATTTATTTAAAAGGTATTGCGAATATTTAACTCTGATATTTATGACATAATGGGGTGTTATAGTTGGTATCAGAGCACGTTTCTGCGTCTTTGAAAACTTTTACGAGTCATAAATTTTTATAAAACCTGGACACGTCACGCTCACGCCTCGCCGACTACATGTAAGTGTTGATTTACGTTTTAAATTATAAACAAATTACTATGTCTATGCTCAGAAAAACCACAGTTATGACTTAGTTAAGATGCTCGAATCATGTTCAGGAATTATGGTCTACTATATCCATGATTTAATGTCAGTATTTCCCAGCCATGTTAAGCAACTCGTCAAGAGATTTGTGCGCTTTACTAATCAGCTAAAGTATTTTTCCTATGTCTGACAATGTTGAACATTTCTAATATTCAGATGCCGCCACGTAGGGAGCCCGATCATCCAGCGGTCCCCCAGGCCACTGTAGTCGCTCAGTTTCGTGACTATCATCCCGAGAAATTCTCTGGCCAGAGAGATCCTCGAGTCGTTGACGAATGGGTTCAGGGCCTTGAAATGATTTTCGAGGTCATGGACTATCTCGAGCGTTATCATGTTCTATGCGCTAAGATCCAATTGACGAGTGACGCACGTCTCTGGTGGAACGCCTACTGGGGAATGCGTCCAGGTGAAAAGGAAGGTTGTACGTGGGACAGGTTCAAGGAGTTAATTCGCGAAAAATATTATCCTGCGTACTATCAAGCCAAAATGGAGCGTCAGTTTCTATCACTCCAACAAGGTACTCGCACAGTGGACGAGTACGAGAGAGTGTTCACTCGACTTGGAGCCTTTATTCCCGATCTGGTGAGCACTGAGGCAAAGAGATCGAGACGTTTCACTGATGGGCTTTTGCCAGCAGTCCGTCATAACATTGTAGGTCATGGCGCTCAGACCTATGTCCGTACTGTTACCATAGCCCAGGAGGTTGACGCTAGCATTCGGAGGGAGGCCAACCGTGATCGTATTCAGCCATCTGCCCCTGTCCAATCATCTGCAGTACCACCAGTTCAACCCACTGCTGCCCAACAACCAAAGGACAAGAAGAGAAAGGGGAAAGGCTTTCAGAATGACAGGAGAAATCGTTAGAGGCAACAAGGTGCTGCCAGGCCACAGTAGATTCCACCATGCGCTACTTGCGGACGACCCCATCGTGGCGAGTGTCATTTCGGCCAGGACATTTGCTATTATTGCCATCAGCCCGAACATTTTGTCAACAACTGCCCAGAGCGACCACAACAGCCACTACGGTAGCCACCACAACAGCCACAGCAGCAGCAGCAGCCCAGACAACAGGCCCCGAGGCCACCCCAGCAGCAGCAGAGGGGCAGACAGCAGGCTCGTGTTTATGCTGTTGATCAGGTCGAGGCAGAGCAGCACCCAGGTACTATGTCTGGGATGATTATGCTTAATGATGTTCCTGTCTTCGCTTTATTTTATACTGGAGCCACTCATTCTTTTATATCGCGACGATGTCTTGATGCCATTGGAGTACATTCCATTACCGCTGTCGATCCCCTCGAGGTGAGTTTAGCCTCAGGATGAAAGATAGTGATCGATGCCAAAGCTACTGATCTCAGCCTTTCTATCGGTGGTCGTATCTTGTCTACCGACGCTTATGTTCTCGAGATGAGGGACTTTGACCTCATTCTCGGTATGGATTGGCTAACGTATTTTCGTGCAGATATTCGATGCCACGACCGGGAGAATACTCTTTATCTTCCGGGAGATGATCATATTACTTTCTATGGCACCAAGACTCGTTCCTTACCTCATGTTATTTCTATGGCGAAAGCCAAGAAGATATTACAACGAGGCGACTGTCAGGGTTATCTTGTGAGCCTTGTCGAGGATAGACCGAAAGCACGGACACCTCACAATGTTCCTATTGTTCGTGTGTTTTTGGATGTGTTTCCGGACCAACTTCCAGGAGAACCACCTAACCGGCAGGTAGAGTTCTCTATTGATCTCATTCCAGAAGCCGACCCAGTTTCTAAAGCCCCTTATCGAATGGCGCCGAAAGAATTGCAAGAGCTTAAGACCCAAATTCAGGAGTTATTGAAACTCGGTTTTATCTGACCGAGTGTTTCACCATGGGGAGCACCCGTTCTTTTCATCAAAAAGAAGGACGGTTCTATGCGCATGTATATTGATTACCGGGATCTAAACCGGTTGACTATCAAGAATAAATATCCGCTTCCCAGAATTGACGACTTGTTCGACCAGCTGAGGGGAGCCTGTGTGTTCTCCAAGACTGATTAACGATCAGGTTACCATCAGCTGAAGATCAAGGAGTCTGATATTGCTAAGACTGCTTTTCGTACTCGGTACGGTCATTATGAGTTCGTAGTCATGCCATTTGGTCTCAGTAACGCTCCAGCAGTATTTATGGACCTGATGAACCGTATCTTCCATCCTTATCTTGATCAGTTTGTTATTGTTTTCAGTGATGATATTCTTATCTACTCCAAGAGCCAGGAGGAGCAAGAGGAGCATCTGAGGGTTGTTCTTGAGACCCTTAGACGTGAAAAGTTATATGTTAAATTCTCCAAATGCGAATTCTGGCTCCGGCGAGTAGCCTTTTTTGGCCATGTTATCACTCAGGCAGGTATTGAGGTTGACCCGTCCAAAGTTAACGCTGTTCAAAACTGGTCGACACCGAGGAGTCCATCCGAGGTTCGCAGTTTTCTTGGCTTGGCTGGTTATTATCGCAGGTTTATCGAGGGTTTCTCTAAGATTGCCCTTCCATTATCCCAGCTGACGATGAAGTCTGTGAAATTCGAGTAGACTGATCGATGTGAATCGAGCTTTTAGGAGCTCAAGAAGAGGCTTACCAAAGCACCGGTGTTGACTATTCCCGATCCTTCTCGGAGTTTCACCATCTTCAGTGATGCTTCAAGACAGGGTTTGGGATGCGTACTCATGCAGGATGGCCAGGTCATTGCTTATGCTTCACGCCAATTAAAGCCCCATGAACAGAACTATCCTACGCACGATTTGGAGCTAGCCGCAGTTATTCATGCCCTCAAGATTTGGCGACATTATTTATACGGCGGTCGATGCGAGATTTTCACTGAACACAAGAGCTTAAAGTATATTTTCACTCAAAAGGAGCTCAACATGCGTCAACGTCGTTGGTTAGAGCTTGTCAAGTACTATGATTGCACTATCCAGTACCATCCGGGGAAAGCGAATGTCGTTGCTGATGCCCTAAGCCGTAAGGTGAAGGGTGACTTGACTTATGTTGTTACTCAGCAGAGCCGTCTTATCCAGGAGTTCGCCCGGATGCAGATTCAGGTGGTTGATGCACTCCCTACAGCGATCACGGAGAGTATCAGTTCTATGCAGGTTCAGCCTACGTTGAGGGAAAGGATCCGGCGGGAGCAGGCTTCTGATGAAATTGCTATTGATGTCAAAGTCCACGCCGGAGGCGTTGAGGGTTTTCACCGAGGCACTGATGGAGCCTTGGAGTTTCGACGCATGATTTTTGTACCGAAAGTTGAGGCGTTGCAGAAAGAGATATTGGCCGAAGCTCATACCGCACCTTATTTAGCCCACCCAGGGAGCACGAAGAGGTATCATGACCTGAAAAGTTCGTTCTAGTGGCGATGGATGAAGAAGGACGTAGCCGACTTTGTGAGGAAATGTTTAACCTATCCGCAAGTCAAAGCAGAACACAAGAGTCCCTTGGGCCTTCTGCAACCACTCGAGATTCCGAAGTGGAAGTGGGAGGAAGTTAGGATGGATTTTGTCACGGGGTTACCGAGGTCGTCTGAACATCACGATGTTATTTGGGTCGTGGTGGACAGGTTGACTAAGGTTGCTTATTTCTTACCAGTATCGATGAATATTTCTTTGGACAAGTTGGCTGAGATTTACACCCGTGGGATCATTCGACTTCACGGAGTACCTGTTACTATCGTGTCATACAGAGATCCCAGATTCACCAGCATATTCTGGGCAAGTTTGCACAAGGCGATGGACACGAGACTAGAGTTCAGTTCAGCCTACCATCCAGAGACTGATGGACAGACGAGCAGACCATTCAGACATTGGAGGATATGCTACGAGCTTTGGTTGTTGACAGGGGTGCTAAGTGGGAGTCATTATTGCCATTGGTCGAGTTTTCTTACAACAACAGTTATCATACTTCTATTCAGATGGCTCCTTACGAGGCACTTTACGGTCGCAAGTGTCGTTCCCCTTTTTATTGGGACGATGTCGGTGAGCGTCGAGTACTCGGTCAGAAGATGATCGAGGAAACGGCAAAACAGGTGGAGTTGATCAGGAAAAGGTTAAAGACAGCTCAGAGTCGGCAGAAGTCATCAGCCGATCAGCATAGGTAAGATATCTAGTTTGAGGTTGGGGAGCGAGCCTTTCTTAGAGTTCGGCCATTTCGTGGGATCGTTCGATTCAGGAAGAGAGGGAAGTTACATCCCCGATTCATTGGCCCGTTCAAAGTTCTCGAGCGAGTGGGCGAAGTTGCTTATCGATTAGCCTTACCTCTTGAGTTGTCTAATGTTCATAATGTTTTCCATGTATCCATGTTACGCAAGTACGTGTGTGATCCAGACCATGTCCTTCAACATACTGATATTCATATTCATCCAGATTTATCTTACGAGGAGAGACTGGTAGCTGTACTGGACCGACAGGTTCGTCGGCTCTGGAAGCGTGATGTTCCCCTCGTTCGTATTCAGTGGGATCGCCACGGAGCCACTTGGGAGCAGGAGGCTGATATTCGCGCTCGTTTTCCTGATTTCCAGTTTTGATTTATATATTTTCTTATGTTCAATGTATATATGTTCCATTTTGTATTTCCGAGGACGAAAATATTTTAAGGAGGGCAGATTGTAATAGGCCATTTTGTCATTAACATAAATTACGCGTTTAGTTCCGAAATATATATTTATCATTATCAATCAGAACTAATTATTCCAGTCAAGAACGTCCGAATTGATTTTCGAAGTCACGTTTATGCTCGGAATAATTCTAAGTGTTCAATCATACGCTAAGATAATTTCCGAGCCTAATCGACCCTTAATCCGCAATGTGCTCCGCAATGCCGAAAGATTATGCTTAAGAGCTTGATCATGTACGTCCATGTTCTACCGCACGTCATTAGCATGGTTAAGCAAGTGTCCTTAAATTGTACAAAGCATGCTTAAGGTGCACCAAATTGCCGTGAGTCTTGGGCAAATTGCACATGAAGTCTCATCATTTTTCCCTAACTTATGTGGCTTATTTTTAAGGCTCAAGTGCTGACTAAGCAACCAAAAGTACACCTCATGCCTTAAGTGCATGGCAAATAGCCTCAAGTAATTGGCTAACCCATTCTTTTACATTTTTCACCCAATTTTACCTTATATTCGGCTGTTATTTATACTAAGAGTTGGGGAAAAATTCAGCTTGTTCTTAAGCTACTTGCTAAACAGAAGTTAGAGATATTAAGCAATTTTAAGAGATTTTCCACACACGCACGCACGTTCACAAGCTATCGCACGGCACCGAGCACTCACGAGAATTTTGCACCATTGATCGAGCAGTTAAGGAGGTAATTTCTTCTTGACTTTATTCTGATCCTAGTATAGTTATGCCAAGTCCAAATTTTGTAGTCAAGTTCATGAATAAATCATGGTTGCTCTCGGTCGCACTACTTGAATTATAAGAGTTAAGTTCATTTCTGTCTAACAACTCTCGAGTGATTTATGCTTCATTAGTCATTATTAGGTGTATTATGTTCAGTCACGTAGTAGTGGTCGAGAGAAAATGTCAGACAGTCGAAGAATTGGCAAAAATCGTGGGCTACGCACATAGCACATGTCCACGGCCATCCATGTTCCATTAGTCTTGTTAAGTATGGGTTCGTTGGGCGAATTATGTGTGATTATGTATGTTATGTTATGATGAACCAAGATATAGATGTTGGAGGATATCGCCGGACGACCGGCAAGGGCCGGTCGTGGTCGCGCTTCCCGCACCCAGCGGCAGTAGCGTGCCGGCAGTCAGTCCAGGGCGGACGGGCATCGTGCGTGCATGCCCAGTTGGGCGTTGCGCATAGCCCTGCCCGCAGCCAGCCATCAGTTGGCAGTGCCCAATGCACGCCAGCACGCCTCAGCGCATGCCAGCGCACACCATCGCACGTAAATCGGCCTTGGGCTGTGCCCGACAGCACGCCTGAGTGCCCAGTACCGTCAGGGCCGCCCGGTAGCACCCGCTTGATAGCAGTTCACGCCAGCTAGCGCCCATGCGCGCGTCCATGTGCCCAGTCACCTGTTGCGGTGCTTGGTAACGCCCAACAACGCCAGTCGCGCAAGCGCATGCCCGTAGCGCTCGGCAGCGCCCTAGCGTCATGTCCGTGATGCGCCAGTCGCACGCCAGCCTCCCAGGTCACGTCCAGCTGGCCCAGGCTAACGCCTGTCGTGCCCAGTGGAACGCCAGCATGCGCGGACGCCCAGGCCATGCCAGTCCGTGCTCAAGTCATGCCCCGCAAGGCCCAGCAGCATCATGCGGCGCCCAGTCCAGGCCAGCGTCCGCGCCCTAAGCCTTAACAGGCCGGTTAGCCGAGCCAGCGGCCGACCGCCCGACCACAGCAGGCCGGTGGTCCGGCCAGACCGGAAACCTACCGGTTCAGACCGGTTAATCTTATATTTTAATGTTTAAGGATCCGGTTCATGTCTATGTCCAATTTTCAGTTAAATTCCAGGTTCAGTCAGGTTTAGTAAATTCATGTCAGTTCGGTTCCATGTTAAACCGGTTCCGGTTACATCGGTTAAGTTCAAATGTCATGTCAAGTTCAAGTTGAGCATCTTAACATATTAAACAGCTATTTTAATCAGTCTGAGCATAGTACTTAGTATTTGTTTATATTATGTTACAGTTTGATCAGGCTACTGTTATCAGCACTACCATTTTCATATCGACGGTTCAGGTGGGGACTCAGACTAGGTATTACATTGATTATAATAACTCTACCATGTTTGAGGTATGTATCATGTCATGCTATGTTATGTATCCACTTGGAATGGTCGCCGGTGTATTCTGGGTTCTAGTAGCCTAGTCTGCCCATTAGAGTGTGCACATGGTGTCCGACATTTTTCATGCTGGCAGATGAGGTAATGGTTATGAGGCAACGGTTCTACGATGGCAATGGTTTACCGGTATCATGCTATGTTATGCTATGTTATGTTATGTTCATGTATATACCAGGATCAAGATATTGCAATTATTTTCACTGTTTACTTTAGTATGAGTTCCTACGGAGCACAGTGGACTTTAGTGCTCACGCCCTATGTTATCTATGTTTTTCAGGTCACAGAGTCGGACCGGAGGAGTGAGCTGACAGGCGGTTCAGGATTTTGTTTACATGTTTGAATTTGGCATAGCAGTGCTGCTACTATCTCCCGTAGTGGAGTTTAAATGTTTATCCACGCTACGTTTTCTGCTGATTTTCACTGTTTGTCAAACTTAGCCTTTTGATCCGATTACTAGTCGGATTGTTTATATTATGATAAACCGTTTTTCTTAAGAAAACTAAAATAACGATTTTCCAGGTAAAGTTATTGTTATGGTAGCACTCCGAAACATGATTTCGCAAACTAATCAGTAATTTATTTAAAAGGTTTTGCGAAAATTTAACTCTGATATTTATGACATAGCGGAGTGTTACACCCGACACCATACTCACAAACCTGTTAACAGGAGGCCCGAACCCTATAACCATAGAATCACTTATAGTTGACATCTTTGAAACCATAACACAAACAAATAACAATAAAAATCAAAGAATCTTGAAAAAACCAATCAACCAGAACAGAAAAAGATGAACTAATGTAAGAGGAAAATGAAAAATTAGGCATTTAAGAGGATCAAAACCGACTGATAGGGTTTGGAATGACCGTGGGGTTTGTTCGTCTGGACGAGAGTTGGGCCGACCCGTGGTTCTTCGATTCAAGGCGCTCGTGCAGTTTTTGGGTCGGGATTTTGGGTTCAACTCTGCCATGTTTGTGCTCGATGTGGCTTTCCGTTGTGGGAAGGGCTCTTGTTGCCGTTTATCTTTGTTTTGTGTTGTGTTGCGTTGTAAGTTTTGTGTTGTGTTGTTTTAGTTTAGTGTTATTTTGTTTCTAGTGTCCGTGTTTTCGGTTTGGGCCGTTGGCCTCTGTGCGCCCGAGTGTCTTTCTGTGCGCCCGAGTGTCACCTTATTACCTTGTTGGGGTCTGACACTCGGGTATTACCTTGTTGGGGTTCGATGCTCGGGTATTACCCTGTTGGGACTTTGTAATTGTTTTTAGTTTTTCTGTGGTTCTTGTTTAGTCGCGTTGTGTTTTTTATTCTAGTTTTGCTAGTCGGAATATTAGGCGGTCGTCTGACCTGTCCTCCCTTTTTATTTCTCCTTTTCAGCTGTTGGCTGCGTGTTTTCAGCCGTTGGCTGTTGTGTATTTGTACTTTTGTGTTTTTTGTTTTTATATTGATTATATCGTTGGAAAAAAAAAATAATCAATGTTGCCTTCTATTTCTGGTTATGCCTATTTCAAGAATGGGAAATTATGGACATGCTTTGGCGATTATATATCTATAACAAATTTCAATATGATGTACATGAAATTTCAAGTATTAAATTAGACTACTTACCACTTTTTTTACCAAAACATATATTTTTTTTTTGGTACAGGGACCTTCCGGTTTCCGGATCCACAGGGGAACCGACTAATCCGGAATCGAGCCGGGTAGGACCACAAGGGCGGCAAAGCTCTCCCTCTAGAGTTTTAACACTGCTGCATTCCCAGGGCTCGAACTCGAGACCACTGGTTAAGCTGGAAGAGACCCAAGCCATCTGGTGCTCTCTTTTAAATAAAGTGATATTTTACAAATATTCACATATCTGGTGCTCTCTTTTAAATGTTGTTATTATTATTATTATTATTATTATTTGGTGTTTGTGTATTTTTTTATAAAAAACAAATCGGTGTCTGACAAGTGGATTCCACCCAACAAATTAGACCTATTTCAAAAAAATTGTATTCCAAAGAAAAAAAACTGAGACTACTTTTAACGACAAACATTTGTATTCCAAAAGTTTACATAAAGGTGTTGTCCGGTTTTTGCTATGAAACCAGCAATTGGCTCCATAATTGATCCAACTTTCTATATACAACAAAAAAACCTACCATATTAATAAAATTATATCAGTGTTATTTAAGTAATCAACGAATATGATAGGTTTACTTGTTGTATATAGAAAGTTGGCTCCACTATGAAGCCAATTGTCGGCTTTATAGCAAAACTGAGGGGGTGTCAGAAGAACGTGAGCCCATATTGCATATACTGATATACAACTGCATTTAACCAATACCATAACTCTTTAAACATATATAACTTCACAACTTGGAGTTTTAATTTATCCCTTTTGAAAATTATACGTTTAGAGTTTAAGACGCTCAACTTGTGTTAGAACACAAATTATAATAAACTATGTTGCAACACCAGAAAAGTTGAAAATTGTAATATCCCGTCAGTTTCAGTATAAATTATGTTTTTTTTTTAGTTCCGATACTAATTTTCGGAAATTAATTATTTTCAGTCATTTGAGTCGAAATTACCGGAAATTATTTTCGACGTACCGTTAACGTTCGGAATAATTTTGGTAATTAAGCATTATGTTTAATTAGATAATTAAACATAATTAAGTAATTAATTTATAATTAATCATGAGATTAGTTATTAAGTGTTCAGATTTTTCTTAATTGTCTCCAAATATGCCGTACCATTTAAGTGGGAAAGGATGTGTTTTATCCAAATTTTCTTCACTTTTAAGTGATGTTAACGTGGCTTGATTTGGGATAAGAAGAGGGATTAGTCATTATGTTATGACCTTAATCTATCTCCAAGTGTCCTTAGCAAATTTCACCACATAATCACTTCATCATCACATTTCCATTCGGTTCTTATATAAGAAGGAAGTCTTTGGAATTTTTTTCCATCTTTTCCCACATATATGTTCATCATAAGCTTACAGTAAGTACTCTTCAATAGTTCAGCCATCATATTTATATATAGCAAAGTGAAAGAGAGAGTTAAGTGAGTTTGTGAGGAATCCATACACGTAGAAGCAGTACTCCACGGTAGTCAGTGTACCGCACGGCAACCAGGCGCACGCAAGCAACCGTCGCGTAGTAGCAGTCCGTCGCGCACAGACCGCACGCACGCAAGCGGAGCGTCACGGCCGAGTACGGGAATCCGAGGAGAGTTGTCACTCGGGCTCAATCGGAGGTAAATTCCCGACGGTTGTTGACCAAGATTATCATGTTTATTAAGCTCGATTTTCAGTTTAGGCGTGCATGCGTGTTATGTGTGGTAAAGGCCGTACGAGAAGCCGTGCCGATCATGTCATGTTTTAAGTTAAAATTCTCCGAGCAATCCTCGCATACTTAGCCTTTATATGCAA